>KE507377.1:16945-29879 GCA_000441515.1 Elaeis oleifera
AGGTTTGAGCCTGGGTTCGGGAAGTGAGAAAGTGAGCTACAAGTGTCGTGAGCCACCAAACTTCAGGGAGAGCTTCATCAACCTCTCTACCATCTTTGCTGATGATTCGAAGCATCCAAAGAGTCAGCAGACATCGATCGAAGGAGTTCGATCAGCATCGACCGTCGAAAGGGCTCTACAACGAACTAGCATTCGTGAGGAGCCGATCAGACTGGGAGCTTCGTATGGATGATCTGTGGAGGCCAGACACACTATGTGGCTGTATTGCAATGATCAAACCTTCCAGATGGTGATTAGATTGCAGCGATCGACTACCTGCACGAAGGTGATGTGTTCTGAATACATAACAGTAAATTATTTACTGTAGAATTTTGAAATTCAAATTTAAAAGCATGCAATATTTATCATATTTAGATCCTTATGTAGGGTAAATATATATTAATTAATTAGATTAATTAATATTTTTCACTGTAAAATTATAATTTTGAAAAAGTTTTAAAATTATCGTTTTACCCCTACACTAAAATTCACTTCAGTTACCACTAAGCAAAAGGTAGATTTTAGATTTTTGGAGAAAGAGAACTTCTGGATTGGTGGATGGATTCAACATCAAGATTGGATGAAAATGTGTTCACTAGAGATGCTTATCTATCCTTGTCTAGTGAGGGAATATTTGAGAATTTAAGGGTGGGTACTGGATCCATTGCGTCTACTATGAAAGGAGTGTTAATTTGTTGAATGAAAGAAGGATTGGAAACCTTTTGGAGATGCCTAGGGTAGGAGTCTGTGTGCCCAAATTAGAGAAGAAAAGTGATAGGTTGAGATGCATTCTAGAGAAAGAGGACGTGAGTGGTATTGACTGCTTGCTGGCCAACCAACTCTCAGTGGACATGAGACTCCTCCATCATATAGTGAGCCAGATCTTCTTCCTAAAGATGGGTAGATTTGACTAGGTGATAGAGTGAGATGTGGCAGTTATGTACCATTTGATTTAGGAGACACCTAAGAACCTCCCTTATATGATATTAGAACAAACTAAGGAAGCAATTGGGATGGGTAGAGCATGTCTTCCCTATGGGATGGTTTTCACCTTATATTCATTGAGTTCAGAGTTGACTTAGAGAGTGAGGACTCTAGAGTACTGATGCACTCTGATTGGTACAATGAGTGGTCACTCCATCGTATGGGGTACCACAAGTTGGATGGTCAATGGGTGTGTAGAGGTTCAGGATAGGAGCCGATCAGAGAGGATGATGATGAGGCTAGTCTTAGTGAGCCTCAAGATGATAGAGTGCCCTAGAGTCTACCATCACCACCCCAATAGCAGCAGTAACAGAGCCAGCACTAGCACTAGTACCTACTTCTCCAGCTACCCTTGCCTTACCCCACACTCCATGAGCACATCAGCCTGACACTTCAGCAGCATCAGTGGATCAAACACTTTAGTGACTGGACACCACGTTTACTGGCTTTAGATTGGACATCCAGCACCACCATGATGAGCTCAGATGAGATTTCCAAAGACACTATGATGAGCTCAAGTAGGAAGTCAGTCAGTTATCATAAAGGATTGAGGCCTTGGAGCAAGCCCAGAGTCAAGAGGGTTGAGGATCCTGAGTCTACTTTAGAGTTTGCAAGCGAGGTAGTTGTTGGGTTCTAATCATGCAGCAGAATATGATTTTAAAATTTTCATATGCACTCAACTACTAAAATAAGTTTTAATACTTAAAATATACAAACCGGAACACAAATCCTAGGACTACCTTGTTGATACAATCAAACAAATCAAGCATGCATCTAAGGTAGAATTTGTACCTTTTGAAGATGATGATCTGGTGATAGAATGATCTCTATAAGACATCAAATAGATGTCCTCCAATGGTGATCCATAGGGATAGATCAGGGTCCTTTCCAATTTGATGTAGTGCTGCAACAATCTTCACAAATGCACTGCTAGATTCCTTCTCAAGGATCGGATTACACAACCATCTGAATGCCTTCAAGCCTCCACAAAAGCCATATTAGAAATCTTTTCTCAAAAGATCTCACCACCCATAATGGACTAAAAAATCCAGTAATTGGAAATTTTATTTCTAAGAAAGGTAGACACTCTCCTTTCTAATTCCTCCTCTCTTTCTATTTTCTTTCTTTCCCTCTTTTTCTCTTGTCTTTTTTTTCAGATTTTTCAGTCCTTTTCTCACTAGACTCTACGCCCAAAGACCCATGAAAATAGCACACCACATCCCATGTAGCATCCCCTTTTTATAAGGTGTGAAGCGACACAACTCTTGGTGCTAGAATTTTCACGTGGGGTCTCTTAGTTTTCATCGGAGAATTAATTCTCCATAAGGAATTTGTTAGGCATGGAAGAGCCTTCATATAGAAGGACTCTTCCATACTAGCACACAAAAACCCATACACCATCAGATGGCATGATAAATAATAAGGCATGGAGAAACATCCCTTGGCTCACAACCTCCTCCATGTGGTTCCTTGTTTTGTCTTCCACATAATTAAATCATCATATGGAAACCAAGGCATGTAGAGGAGACCAAGGGAAGAAGGACTCTTTCTTATCTAATCCAGAAGCCAAGGCACCATTAGATGGCACGTGGGATTAGGTGCTAGCATGAAAACAAAGAAGGGAGTTAGGAGGAGTAAATAAGAAGGACTTTCTCCTTCTTAACACCAAAATAAATGGGGCATACAAAATAAATGCATGGAATACTATGAGGTGGCCTGGAGGAAGACTTGTTCACATGAAACTCTTTCATGTGATAAGGTAAGAAACCATAAGTTCAAACCTAATCTGAGTAGATTCATGGCATCAAGATTAGAGTTAGCACAAACACCTTTGCACCAAACCCAATTGAAAATTTGGGTTAATCCATGTGCTAGCAATTTAATTAATCCATAAGATTTATAATAAATTCAATTAGATTAGACCAAGATCAAATTCTTAATTTGTGTGACCCATTGGATTCCATATCTAGCCAGTAGTGAACTCAGATTCATGACCTAAACCAATATGATTAGATTAGATCAGCCCTAATGCATCAATTAATCAGAATACTTTCTAATTAATTTTGAATTAAACTCTTTTAATTCTTGTGAGTCTATAAGTCAAGATAGATATCTAGTAATATGTTATGACTACCCAGAAGACATGAAATTTGATGAAAATATCAAAATTATCCTTTCATGCTGAGTTACCGTATAATTCAATCCTTCGATCACATAACATCCCAGACAGGCTATGGGTATGAAATCATGTCAAGCCCAAATACCTACCCATATATATCTTGATCTGATGATGATGACTTGATTGATAAATCAGTAGAAGCACTTTCTACTGTTCATCCCTGCTTTGGCCTGAGACTCTCTGAGTCATCGTCCTATGAGATCACATAGGATGTTCTCTCCTCTTACAAGAAGTGACTGATTCTTGTTGACCATTCACAACCTCTATGCACACTCCAGCATACTCAGAACATCCCACCCATGTCTCAAAGAATCATGCTAGAGTATGAACCAAATATGGATCCATATACACAAGGTACCATGGTGATCTCAGGTGAAAAGATTATTTGTACCATTTTCACTAGAGAACCATCTTTCGACATACTGATAAGGCTCTATCAGATGTTCTCCTTCTGGATCAGTTCAGTAAACTCATTCTCCAATGAGCACCTACATCCTTATATTAGTGTCACCACACAAGTGATTATAAGGTCAATCACCCTCTTCATCAAACATACATAGGATGTACCAATCTTACCGGCATCATTGATCCCCGACTTGATGATCATACAACTAAAAATATTTTAGACTAGAGCTATCAAGATTTTAGATCTCACTAGCATGATCTCATCATGGCTTTAAAATTATTGTCCGAATCTATGGGGTTCATCATAATCATGAATAAATATGATATAGTAAATGACGAAATACAATACCTCATAAATATAAATAATGAATGTCTTGCTAATGAGTAGAAAGATTATATAAATAGTTTCATTGCATCATCCATGCGATTGGTTTGTAGGATACTATTCTTTCAATCTCCTACTTGCATTAAAGCCAATCGCCTCTGTATTTGATGCCCATGCTATTAAGGTGGCGATCACACTACTATTGTGACAAGGCTTAGTAAACCGATCCATTATATAGTTCTTTGTATCAACTTACTCTATGGTCACATTATGAATGAGGTGAAAGTATCTTAGGATGTGTTTGTTCAAGTGAGACTATACCCAACTTAGTGATGAACCTTTCATCAGGCAACTTTTCTTAGCTATCTTCACTTGTAGTGATATACTGAGTCAACTATAGTTTGCTATTTGGAACTCTTTCAATTTACTGCTTCTCTAGTACTTTTCAAGTACTTTAGAATATTTTTATGATTTTCCAATGATCCTTCCCTGGATCTGCCTGAAATTTAATGGTTATGCTCAAGGCATAAGCCACATCAGGGTTGGTACATGGGTAAGTAAAACTCTTTTACATCCATCTATGTTGAACCTCTTCAATATGAGATTAATGTACCTAGACTGGGACAAGTCTAGCACCCACTTAGATCTATCTCTATAAATACCAAGTATATCAGATGCTTCACCCAAATCTTTCAAGGAAACTTATGTGATAACAAGGTATTGACTGATTGCAACATCGGGATATCAATCCCAATATGTAGTATGTCATCCACATACAAAACTAAGAAGACAATGGCTCTTCGACTAGTCTTCTTATATACATATGATTTATCCACATTTTGGTAAAGTCAAATAATTTGACTATCTCATCAAAATAGATGCTCCAACTCCTCGATGTTTGCTTTAATCTATAAATGGATTTGCCCTTCCATTAGAGACAAACTCTCTAGATGGTATGCAGCTATAGCAAGCAACATCCGGATGGATATTCCTATTAGTAACCTATTGGGTCACACCCACAGGTGCTTCAACCAAAGTTCGTACTTGGTTGATATACAGAGAGTCCATTTCATATTTCATGGCTTTAAGTCATCTGTCAGAGTTCCTACTCATGATTGCTTCTGAATAGGTCGTGGGATCATCATTATCAATGATGTGTGGTGTGTTGTCATTCTCAATGAAAACCTATATCAAAGTAGTATATTACTCACTTTGATTAACCTTCAGAGAGGAGGCATGTGTCGTGATTGTGCCTCATCAATGGGCACATCAAGTCGAGGATCAACTTGTGGATACTTCATAGGTTGTGGTAGGATAGTTCATAGGTATTGAACTTCTCAAGTTCAATTATCCTTCCACTGCCCTCTTCTTGGATAAACCCTTTTCCAAAATATGGTATGCCTACTGATAAATACCTTTTGTTCAGTTGATGGTAGAAGTAGTATCGCATACTCTTCTTAGGATAATCTATAAGCTTTTACTTATCTGATCTAGCACAAAACTTATGTACATCAATTCTTTTCACATAAGCTAAGAAGCCCATATCTCATATGGAGTGCAAGTAACAGATTTAATAGTACCTTATTCAAAATATATGCAGCAATTTCAAGGGTATTTTCAGAAAGAGATTTGAAGCTCTGTAAAGCATATAATGGACTACACCATATCTCATATGAAATATCCATCTCTGGCTTGAGTTATTATTAGCCTTTATACATCCATATGTATGAGGCCCAACAACTTGCTCGCCCTTTCTTATGTCTAGTAAATAGAGATCTTAGTCATTTTACCTATGAGATAAGAATTACAAGTTTTATATGATTCAAAATCATACAGATCAAAGAATTCTTCTTTGTATTACTTGTTTATCTTTGACTCACTAAAATGGCCAAGTTAGCAATGCCAGAAATATGTGACATTCATATTTTCTTTCTTTCTTTTTCTCATCAATATGAAGAACAATATCATTGAGTGATAAAAATATGAGACCATTATTTTAAAATCTATAGCCATAAAATTTATCAGAAGGAGAGCAACCTTTGCCTTTTACATTAATTTAAAAGTCATGTCACAATAACAAAGAAATTGAATAATATTTTGATAAATTTAGGCATATAATAATAGTCTACTAATTTCAAAATCTTGCCAGAAGGTAACACATACAAATAGATTCTTTCAGCTTCAGTCTGGATGGATTCTCCACCAGCACCAAATGGCATAAAGTCACCTCTCTTCAGTTTTATGATCCTTGCAGCAATTTGCATAAGTGAGACCTACATATGGCATCTAATACTCAAGAATCTAAGACTAAAGCACTCAATGATAAATTAGTCTATATTATATACAAACCATTAGTAGATGTAACTTTTGCATCCTGCTTCTGCTTCACACTTGCAAGATAACTCTTGTAATTTGCATTCCATTACCCATCATTGCTATAATGAAAATAGGTACCTATGGTTGAGATATTCTTCACGTTGTTTTCTAGATGATGCTAAAGAAGAAATCTAGGAGAATTAACCTGATCAAATCCTAGATTAACTCACCATCCATGACAAGAACCTAACCGACCTAATTATATGATTGAGTCAATCAGGATACACTTGACAGTCATACTGTCAATCCACCATATCTCATATATGATTTTACTTCCTCTAAAGTATCATTTTCGATCGAATCGAGATTAAAAGAATAGGAGACTATCTCCTAAGTGAGAACTATTCTCAGATTTCTCAATCAATTCATGAGGTTTGATTTAAAAGGCATCAAATATACCATGCAGTGATAGTGAAGATGCAGATGTATTTATAGGAACATAAAAAGACTACTCATCATGACATGCATAATTTAGATGAGATCTTTTATCTAATCATGTCTCCCACTAATTTGGCGAATTTCATGTTCCTCTAATATGGAAAATGAGAAATCCTATCATCAGGTTTCTTAATGGGGTTGAGATCCCAATTCCTCTTCAAAAGCCTTGTAGTTGCACAACAAACTTTTGAGGAGTTCACAGGTAGGAACTCTTTCAATGGCATCTCATGCAACTTCTAACATAACTTTTATCTATAAAATACTTGTAGCCTCATGGTTATACAACAAACTACAGTATTTTAGTTAAGTCGTACTATTCATTATCATATGGTCATATCTGAATAATACTATCCTTGTAGATAGCACAACAAGATAGCAGTATCCAAATAAGTCATAAGCATCATCAAGTCAACATCACATCAAGCCCTATAGCAAGTCTTATGGTTGCACAATAAACTCACTACAGTTTTTGACATACTCTATTGACTTAGCATGAGCTAAATATACCATAAGCATCATTATGCACTAAGACAGTATCACATCAGTCTCCACAGTAAGTCTTCTGGTTGCACAACAAACCTACTGTGGTTCGTGACATAATATTAGCTTAGCATATAGGAAGGTATAGGTAGTATTCTTAACACTTTACCATTATGACTTAATATAATTTAAATGAGGGACTTAGATCTCATGCACATCCATAACATATAAATCCATCACATGCAATTTATATTTAATTCAAACTACCAGCATATAAGAGCAAATGAAAGAAATCCGATGGTTATGAACTTTTCTAATGTAATCCATCCGAGCCACTGGATGGATTATGGGTCTAACCCTAGGTGCATCATAGACTGAACCATCTCATGGTCAATCTACATACGTCTTTGCTTTCTAATTGCCTAGTAGTCCGGTCTTCATCTCTATGAATACTTCTACGAATGCTCCATCTTTCAAAAATAGAAAGAAATAATTTCTATCTATTTTAATAAATTTCTATCCTTAATTTTACATCAACATGTAAAAGTCTCAATCAGCAGTTGGAAACACTACAAAGGAAGGATCAGCAAGGTCCAACTGAAAATATAATGCATCAAGGGCACCCAGCCCCTATTGCAACTATTGCAAATACATCTATATAATCAGCCAACACAGAAACATTCATACATACATCCATCACATGGGTGTATCAAGTCCATAATCATAAATCATGCATGTTATAACAATTATATAAAGCATGAAAATAAACTATCCATGTTGTTCTAATTATAATATCATTCATGATCATGTCACTTTAGATGTTTAAATTCATGGGCACAGGACCTATCTAGAATTTTTGATTCGGATTCAACTCTTGATCAAATTATAATTATGTGTCAACTATATGTCATGCTCTTAAGTTAAGTTGACCATTTCTTAAACAAACCCTTAATGAAATTAGGTTTGCAAAGATTCGGTCTACTATAACTCAAGACCTAATCAAATTAGGTCAATGACAATCAGGTCAACAAAATTTCTAAACTAATTAAAACTATGAATCTGATTTGATCTACAATCATGAATCCTAATCACATTGGGTCAATAAATTGTAGTCAAATCAAATCTATCATCAAAAATCCTAATTGCTGTTTGGAGCATCTTTCTACCATGATCAGATTATTCAGCCACTCACATGCCTAGGACAAGAAGTATGATGGAAGACCCACCATGACGAATGCCCATTCTATGGTGGCTGGCCCTTGGGTTTAGGGTGAGCGCATCATATGCAATAACCCTAATTCTTGGCTATGTACATCACATGTAGCATTCCAAGGTTCCGTGCATTGCGTGCACAAGACTTACAATTTCATGAAAAATAGATGACAAGATCTATCCTAAACTTGTCACACAAGTCTAAAGATCATAGAATTTCATACAAAGGTTTGATTATGGACTAATAACTTTTATTCTTAATGAAGGATGCAACGAAACAACAATTAAAAACCAAGAAAAAATCAAATTTTGACATAACATGAATTTGGTCTAATCAATATCATAACAATAACATGATGTTCAAGTAAATCAATCAAGGGTGTTTCAGATACCACTAGTGGATTTCAGTCATGTAGCAGAATGTGATTTTCAAAAATTTTTCACATGCATTCAACTATTGAAAATAAGTCTTAACACTTAAAACATACAAACTGGAATACAAACCCTAGGACTACCTTATTGATTACAATCAAATAAATCAAGCATACATCTAAAGTAGAATTTATATCTTCCAAAGATGATGATCTGGTGACAGAACGATCTTCACAAGACATCAAAATAGATGTCCTCCAACGGTGATCTATACGGGATAGATCAGGATCCTTTCCAATTTGATATAGTGCTGCAGCCATCTTCATAAGCGCATTGCTGGGTTCCTTCTCAAGAATTAGATTGCACCACCACCTGAATGCCTTCAATCCTCCACAAAAGCCACACTAGAAATCTTTTCTTAAAAATCTCACCACCCACAATGGACTAGAAATCCAATAATTGAAATTTTATTTCTAAGAAAGGTAGACACTCTCCTTTCTAATTCCTCCTCTCTTACTATTTTTCTTTCTTTCCATCTTTTTTCTTGTTTTTTTTTTCCAGATTTTTACCTTTTCTCACTAGACTCCACACCCAAAGACCCATGAAATAGCACACCACATCCCATGTAGCATCCCCTTTTTATAATGTGTGAAGCGACACAACTCTTGGTGCTAGAATTTTCACGTGGGGTCTCTTAGTTTTCATCAGAGAATTAATTCTTCATAAGGAATTTGTTAGGCGTGGAAGAGCCTTCATAAAGAAGGACTTCCATACCAGTGCACAAAAACCCACATGCCATCAGATGGCATGATAAATAAATAAGGCATGAAGAAACATCCCTTGGTGCACAACCTCCTCCATGCGGTTCCTCGTTTTGTCTTCCACATAATTAAATCATCATATGGAAACCAAGGCATGTAGAGGAGACCAAAGGAAGAAGGACTCTTCCTTACCTAATCCAAAAGCCAAGGCACCATCAGATGGTGCATGGGATTAGGTGTTAGCATGAGAAATAAAGAAGGGAGTTAAAAGGAGTAAATAAGAAGGAAGGACTTTCTCCTTCTTAATGCCAAATAAATGGAGTGTACAAAATAAATGGCGTGGAATAATATGATGTGGTGTGGAGGAAGACTAGTTCACATGAAACTCTTTCATGTGATAAGGTAAGAAACCATAAGTTCAATCCTAATCTAATTAGGTGCATGGCATCAGGATTAGGATTAGCACAAACACCTTTGCACTAAACTCAATTGAAAACTTGGATTAATTCATATGCTAGCAATTAATTAATCCATAGAATTAATAAATATAATTAGATTAGATCAAGATCAAATTTTTAATGTGTGTGACCCATTGGGTTTCATATCTAGCCAGTAGTGGACTCTGACTCATGACCTAAACCAATTCGATTGGATTAGATCAGTCGTAAAGCATCAATTAATTAGAACACTTTATAACTAATTTTTGAATTAAACTCTTTTAATTCTTGCGAGTCCACAGATCAAGATTAATATCTAGCAACATGTCATAACTATCCAGAATATATAAAATTTGATGAAAATATCAAAATTATCCTTCCGTGGCAAGTTATCATGCAATTCAATCCTTCGATCACACAACATCTCAGACAGACCATGGGCATGAAATCATGTCAAGCATAAATATCTATCCATATATATCTCGATCTGATGATGGTGACTCGATTGATGAATCAGTAGAAATACTTTCTACTGTTCATCCCTGCTTTGCCTAGAGACTCTCTGAGTCATCATCCTATAAGATCATATAGAATGTTATCTCCTCTTACAAGGAATGATCGATTCCTTGTTGATCACTCACAATCTCCATGCATACTTCAGCATACCCAGAACATCCTACATATGTCTTAAAGAGTTATGCTAGAGTATAAACCATTGTATGGATCCATATATACAAGGTACCATAGTGATCTCAGGTCAAACGATCACTTGCACCACTCTCACTGGAGAACATCTTTGACATGCTGATAAGGCTCCATTAGATATTTTCTTGCGGATTAGTTCCATGAACTTATTCTCTAATAAGCACCTATATCCTTGTATTAGTGTCACCACATAAGTAATTGTGAGATCAAACATCCTCTCCATCGAGCATACATAGGATGTATCAGTTTTACCGGTATTATCGATCTTTGACTTGATGATCTTAAGATTGAAAATATTTTAGACTGGAGCTATCAAGATTTTAAGTCTCACTAGCATGATCTCATCATGGTCCTAAAATCATTATCTTAATCTATGGGTTAATTATAATCATGAATAAATATGATACAGCAAATGATGAAACACAATTCTCATAAATATAAAATAACGAATGTCATGCAAATGAGTAAGAAGATTATACAAAATAGTCCCATCGCATCATCCTTATGATTGGCTTATACGGTACTATTCTTTCAGTAGCATGACTCAATAGGAGGATTGACATCGCCATTATCTCTCAGCAAGGCAATGTCGGGATTTTACAAGCAACGATGCATTAGCTTAAGTCTCAGATGGGTGTTGCCAGTCTAACAACCAGGGAGGGGGGGGGGGTGAATTGGGTTCTTAAATATAGTTTCTCAAAATTTCAGAGAATATGTGCATCAATTCATTTATTTTTGAATATGAAGGTGAATGTGAACAACAACACAAACAAGTATGCAATGGAATAAATAAAAAAGCAAGAACATGCAAAATCACCCAAACATAAAGATTTATAGTGGTTCGGTGCCAAATCCTGCACCTACATCTACTCCTCAGGCTTCTTCTTGGGAATTCCACTATAATCTTAAAAGATTATGGCCGGATTATTTTCAGACTCACAATCCATAATCTAGTTCATTTTCCAAGGCTTACCAACCAAAATCTTACAAGATTGTTTCCCTTGGGCTTACAATCAACCCACACCAATCTATTTTGGTACGGATCAAACCTTTCCCTAGTTTTGGGCCTCACCCCAAAACTAGACAAAGAACAAAAGCAATAGAAAATGAAAGTAATAGGGAATACAAAGCTCACAAATGGAACAAGATAGTCAATAGAAATAAGAACTAAAGAAAGATCGCTTGGAAAAGTCTCTTCAATATGATGTGAGATAGCTTCAAAGCTTGAAGAAGCGCTTGGAGATGAGTAGCACTGTTTCTTACTGATTGCTCTGAAGAAATCTGAGTGGAAAATGACTCAAGAATGGCTTCTCTTCAATTTTTTGCTATTTTCTGGTATTTTCTGTTGTTTTTCTCAATTTCTTGCATTTTGGAGTCTTCCCACCTTTTCTTAAAAAGTTTCCTTCTTTGGAAGCAATTCAAATGTTCAAAAAATATTTGCTGACATGTACTAGCCATTTTAAAATGTTGGAACATGAAAAAGTGGCAAAATAATTATCAAAAAAATGATTAAAAAATTAAGAAAAATGGACTTCCAGTAGAAGGAAAGACAGAGGGGCATCCTTTTTGTTTTGCACAAAAGGGGCATCCCTCCTGGCATCCCTTTTCACTTGGGTACAAAGCAGGGCTTCCCAAGGGGCGTCTCTTTTGCCGAGAGCAAAAAGTCACTCTCTATTTGGCACAAACTGCCCACATGGGGCGTCCGAAGGGGAGTCCCTTTTGGGCCAGCACAGAAAGGGGCATCTCAAGGGGCATCCCTTTTTGGCGTGCCAAATGTTTTAGTTCTTTTTCATAAAAGGGATGTCCCAAGGGGTTTTCTTCTATTCCAAGAGCTGAAACATGAGTCTGGAGACTCGATTTTTTATGCTTTCTCATTTCAAACTTACCGAAGGATCCTCCAAGAGATTGATCATCCTTTTTCTTGAATTGAGGACTTTGATACACATCCAAACACGCTTCAACTTGGGACTCTTTCTTAAGGATTTTGACATTCAAGCTTAGATCACTTTGATTATTTTTGAAACATACTTTAAACACAAAGTAATCATTAGTAACCCTCTCAAATGGCTTGTTATCATCAAAATCAAGCCTTGGGTCGACAATCTCTCCTTTTTTGATGATGCCAAAATATTTGAGTTTAAATAAAATGACATCTAAAGTGATTATAAAATATGGCATATGATGCACATAACTATTAAGAAGTATGCCAATTCAACTTTTT
>KE507377.1:39524-49877 GCA_000441515.1 Elaeis oleifera
GAATCCGACCGTCGTAAAGATCTGGGGGGAATTTGGATCAGAGTGGATCGTGGCTGAAAGGGGTCTGGAAGAGGTCTGGAGCCCGATCGATCACTATAGAAGGTCGGCCGATAGTGGAGCCCAGAGAGCGCCCGGAGCAGTTCGACAGGTGACTGAAGGAGCTCATCACCGGGAGAATCCGGAAGGCGTGGTAGGAGTTCGTCCACCGGAGGGTTCGGTCGACACCTGTAGCAAGCGTCGTGAGAGTTTATCCGTCAGCAAAATTCAGGAACATTGTGGAAGCTCGGCCGTCGGAGAAGTTCGAAATTGTGTCGCCCAGGGTCAGAAGTTGAAAGAGTCCCGGAAGGGTCACTCCAGATACGAACTTCGACTGGGGGTATTTTATACCCAACAACAAGCATAAGCAACCAAAATTTTATAGCTTCTAATCTAGTTACAGGTGCAAAGATTTCATCAAAATCAATACTTTCTTCTTGATTATAACCTTTAGCAACTAATCTTGCTTTATGTCTTATTACATTACCATTTTTATCTAACTTATTCTTATACACCCATTTAGTTCCAATTATTGAATGATTTTTAGGTCTTTCTACTAAAGTCCAAATATTATTTCATTCAAATTGGTCAAATTCTTCTTCCATAGCATTAATCTAATTATAATCTTTTTTAGCTTCTTCTAATGATTTAGGTTCAATTTGAGACACAAATGCAATATGATTAATAGCATCTCTGAGAGAGGAATGAGTTTTTACCCCATAAGAAGGATCACCAATAATAAGCTTTTAGGGTGGCTTTAAACATACCTCCAATCCTTAGGTAAATCAGTTGTACCTTGAGGTTGTTCTAGCTGATCCTCCTTATCATCTAAGTCCATATCTTCTTATTCTTGTTCTTCAATGTTGGCTAAATCTTGTAGAAAAAGTTTCTTCATTTCTCCCTCTATTTCATCTGCATCATCATCAGCCTTTCTCTTCCTTAATGGAAGATCATTAGTCTCATCAAAAATAATATGAATAGATTCTTCTACAACTAATATTCTTTATTAAAACTCTATAAGCTCTATTAGTAGAAGAGTATTTAAGAAAATACTATCATCAGATTTTGCATCAAATTTTCTCAATGTATATTTACCATTATTCAAGATAAAACATCGGCATCCGAAAATATGAAAGTATCCAATATTCAGTTTCCTTCCTTTCCAAAGCTCATAAGGGATTTTTTTAAAATCAGTCTAATCAAAGCTCAATTCAAAATGTAACATGAGGTATTAATTGCTTCCATCCAAAATATCTAGGGAGGTAGCTTTCACACAATATAGTACGTGTCATTTCTTGTAAAGTATAATTTTTTCTTTCTACTGTACCATTTTGTTGAGGTATCCTAGGTGCAAAAAAATTATGTTCAATATCATTTTCACTGTAAAACCTTTCAAGATCTTGATTTTCAAATTTAGCTCTATGAGCACTTCGAATACATAAAATTGGTAAACCTTTTTCATTTGAGACTTTTCGATACAATCTGGTAAAAATAAAAAATGCTTCATCTTTATGTGTAAGAAATAAAGCTCAAGTAAATTGAGAAAAATCATCAATAATAACAAAATCATAATATTTACCTCCTAGGTTTGTAGTTTTAGTAGGTCCAAACAAATCCACATGCATGAGTTCTAAAGGTTTTGATGTAGAAACTACATTCTTTGATTTGAAAGAAACTCTAGTTTGCTTACTAAATTGACATGCATCCCAAATTCTATCTTTTTCAAACTTTAAATTGAAGAAAAATTCTCCAATCTGATCAGATTGCCAGGACATGTTTTGAAATTTTTTTATTCAAAAGCTGACATAACAATTATGGATTTCCTTGGTCACAGTAGAATAGGGATCAAATTTTCAGAAGTTGTTTGAATCCAATGCCTCGCGAGGTCTGAAAGTACAGACCCTCTATTTCGCACGCACGCCAAGCTCCGTAGGGAAGAGGGATGATCTTCTTTTCATCAATCTTTAGGAGGAAACATGGGGAGGGAGGAGATCTGATTTTCTCTCCTTAGGGATGCCTAGAAAGGAGTTCCCATGCCTAGAAGAGGAGCGCCCAAGATATCTCACGGTAAGAAAGAAAAACTCCTTTTGTGTCGCACACACCACCCTTTTCACTGATGATTTTTTTTCTTTTGTTGCAAAAAAATACCATACTATCGATGGTTATGTGGTCCCTCTTAAATAGATGTGGCATCCCAAATCTGATCTAATTCTAAATTGATTAGGAGTTCATATCCAAGTAGGAAATCGGGTGAGAAAAGAAAAGCACTACCTTATTCATGCGCAGATGCATATGGGGTGTATATTATTAGCACTCCTTCTTTCTTTTGGTTGGATCCCATGAGAGAGAGTCTCAGGTAATTGGAACTCTAAGGATCTAATCCTATTTGGATCCAAATTGAGTCCAATTTGAACTTGATTTGAACCGGATTCGAACCAAACTCGAAGAGGGTGTCAATCCTAATTTAATTAAGATTCTGATCTAAGTCTAACTTAAATTTTTAACCCAATTCAAGAGTAATTAAATTAGATCTAATATAAAATTAATTAGCCCTTGAATTTAATCTCTCATGAATCTCTTGGATCATTGAACAGATCATTATCATCCTCGAAATTAAACCTGAACCTCATGTGTAGTGCTAGCTAGACATAGTCAACTTGTTTAATCCCATATGACCCTTAACTTAATTTTAATTAAGCTAATTTATTTGTTCAATCAAGTCAAGTACTTCCAAATTGAACTCATAGACTTGGGTCAATTCTTTCCTACATTGTTTGACTTTGTACGTGACTCATAGGTTCGAACACTAAGTCGGTAGCATAGAAATAACTTCTTATACTAATCGAAGTTATTATCTAGCAATGATTTTCGATATTCGAATGGGTCGAATATTTGCAAGATAATATTTAAGAACCAACACATATGGTTACTGCATAATTTATCCCTTTGACCTCGAATGCTCAAAGTGAAAGAATTATGCCCTACAAGCCAATCGCATATGGGATGCGATGGGATATTTTCTATAAATTATCTTTCAAACTCATGTACTTGACATTGTTAATTAATAAAATAGATATTTGATTCATTATATGCTGCCTCTTATTATTATTTAAGATTAAAATGAATCCATAGGTCAAAGCAATAATTTTAGGATCATGATGAGATCATATAGTGAGATCTAAATCTTTGATAGTCCTGATCTAAAATATTTTCAATCATTGGTTCATTGAGTTGGAAATCAATGATACTGGTAAGACTGGCACATCCTATATAAGCTCAGTGGTGAGGGTGGTTGATGTCAAACCACTTGTGTGCTGACACTAATACAAAGATGTGGATGTTCATTCGAGAATGAGTTCACTGAATTAACCTATGAGAGAACATCTGATGGAGTCTTATTTATATGTCAGTTGGTTATTCTCTAGTGAAAGTTGTGTAAGTGATCCGATGACTTGATATCACCATGGTACCTTGTGTATATGAATCTATATTTGGTTCACTTTCTAACTTGATTCTCTGATCCTTAAGTGGGATGTTCTGGATATGGTGAAGTATGTAGGGAGGTTGTGAGTGGTCAAGAAGGGATTGGTAACTCCTAATAAGGGAAGCAAATATCCTATGTGATCTCATAGGTTGATGATTTGGAAGTCTTTGACCAAAGTAGAATGATAATTAGAAAGAGTTTCTAATGTATCATTAACTGAATCATCATCTTTTGATCAAGATGTATTTAGATAAGCAATTAGACTTGATATGATTCCATATCTATTGCTCATTTGGGGTGTTGTATGACTGAAGGATTGAATTACATAGTAACTTATCACTGAAGGATATTTTTGATATTTTCATCAAATTTTATCTCTTTTGGATAGTCATGACATATTTCTAGATGTCAATCTTGACTTGTGGATTTGTAAAAATTAAAATAGTTTAATTTAAAGATTAATTAGGAAGAGTTCTAGTTAATTGGTGCAATTGGGCTGATCTAGTCTGATTGAATTAGGGTTAGGTTACGAGTCTGAGTCTACTGCTAGCTAGATTTGAAATTCAATGAGTCACACACTTTGAAATTTGATCTTAATCTGATTTATTTAAGATTTAATATAAATTTTAGGGATTAATTTGATATACTAGTATATTGTGTTAACCCAAGTTTTCAATTAGATTAAGTTCAAAGTGTTTGAGCTAAACCAAACCTGTTGCCTTTGACCTAATTAGATTAGATCTAAATTAATTGGCTTCTTACCTAACTTGGAAGTGTTTCAAGAGAGAAAGGACTCATCCATGCCATCAAGTTGTTCATGCCAAAAATAAATGCCGCCACCCTTTATTAGTGTTAAGGAAGATGGAGAGTCCTTCTTTAAGACTCTTAACAATCTCTTCTTATTCCACCAGTTTCCTTAATATCACATGCCAAATAAATATGAAAAATTTATAGGGTGCAGAAGAGGAGGAGTCCTTCTATATGAAGGCTCTTTTGCACCATTTATTTCATCAAAGAATTAATTCTCTATGTGAGGAGGTGGAGCGCCAAGAGTTGGCGCCCCTTGGGACTCCTTGCTATCCCTTCATTCCCTATTTAAATGGGATACCTCTTATGGGATAAGGGCTAAAAAATTTGAGGCTTAGGCATGTGATAAGAGAGGAAAAAGATAAAAAAAAATAAAAAAAAGATAGGAAAATTGAGAAGAAAAAAATAAAAAGAAGAGAGGTGAGAAAAAAGGCAAGTGTGGTGTGCTTGTCCTAGGGTTTGATTTTTCTATGTGTTGGAGTACAAAATCAAATTCTAGGTTATGATATTTTTAGAGAAAACTCTCATGATATGGTCCTAGTGGAGGAATCGAAGGTAAATAGATGTTGGTGCGATCGTTCCTTGAGAAAGAAGCCAGTAGTGTTCTTGTGAAGAAAAGGCTACCGCACTACACCAGTTGGGAAGGACCTTGATCATCTTTTGTGTGGATCACTGTTGGAGGACTTCTACTTTGGAGTCTCGTGGAGATCACCTTCTTACCATATTACTCATTTTAGAAAGTATGAGTTTCTAACTCTTTGCATGCTTGGTTTTGATTTGTTCGACATCTATAAGGTGCTTCTAGGGTTTGAGTTTCGGTTGAATAGTTTTAATTGTTAAAGCTTTCAATATGCATGTTAAAATTTTAAATTATATTTTACTATATGACCGAATTTAACAGTGGTATAAGAGCCAACCTTGTTAGATTTGATTAAACAAGTACCTAAGTTATAGTATAGATTTGATCTGATTCATATAATGCCAATATGCTGTATCAATTTCTAGCATCGATCTTAAAATCAAAATTATTTTGACTTTATTTGAATCATGAATTAAATTTAGTTATTAATTAAATTTTTATAATATGAATTTAATGGTTCATAGTTGTTTGATGCTTAAATCATTTTGATTAAGGGTGTATTATATTTACATGCCTAATTTGATTAGGGTTTTGTAAGTTGACTGAACTTGTTATATGTTAAGTCTTAATTATTTGTACACCTTTTGTAATTATAGTAATCATTTTTGGCATGATAATATGAATGATATTATAACTTGAGAAGCATGTTCTATAGCATGAATTGTTATATATATCTTACATATTATGTAGAAGTTAGGATGTGCTGAGATCAGTTTAAGACCTTCTATAAAATTAATTAAGTTGTAGTGTTAGGATTTACTTACAAATCGAATGTCGAATTCATTTGATCAATTGGTGTCTAGGTAAGTATTATAAGTGATTTTCTAATTAGGTCCATATGCTAGCCTGGCCAATTATGTTGGTATTTAAGAAAAGGTACGGAAAGCCTCCCACCTACTTACCTGACCAATTTGGTCTAATTGAGTTTCGAACTTAGATTGATTAGTGATGTAGACACTACAAAGGCCTTTCTTCATGCTTAGTCAATAGAGTATGTCAAGATCTTAGTGAGCTTATTATGCTATTCACAAGGCTTACTATAGAAATTGATATAATGTTGACTAAGTGCATACTGATGTTTATGGCATATTTGAATAGTGTTGTCTTATTGTGCTATCCACAAGGACAGTATTGTTTGAGTATGACCATATGGGAATGAAAGGTTAACTTAACTAGAATACTATAGTTTGTTATGCTATCTACAAGACTATGAGTGATCTAAAGATAAAAAAAATATTGAGAATTGTATGAAGTATAATTGGTAAAGTGTTACCTACTCTTGAACTCATGAATGCTTGTTGTGCTATTTACAAGGTGTTTGTGAGGAATAGAGATCTCAACCCCACTTAAAATATAATAATATTTTTGTTTCGTATTTGAAGGCTATAAAATTTATTAAAATAGTGAAAGACATAATTAGATAAAAGTTCTTATCTAGTTGTGCATGTCATCATGAGTTATCTGCTTATACAGTATTCTTGTTATTATAGATTAACTGTATAATGGCATTCTCACTATCACTACATGGCATGCTAAATGAAACAAATTGACTGAACCAAATTATATGGACTGGTTGAGAAACCTAAGAATAGTTCTCACATAGGAGAAAGTCTCCTATATATTAGATACGCCTGCACTCGATACGATCGGAGAAGATGCATCCGAGGAGGAAAGGGCCACATATAAAATATAGAAGGATGACAGTATAACTGTCAAATATATCTTGCTTGCCTCCATGAACAATGAGTCTCAAAGGCATTATGAAGGCATGGATGTTCCTTCTATACTCCTTAATCTAAAGGAGTTATATAGAGAACAAAGTCGAACTGTTAGATATGAGATATCTAAGCAGTTGTTCCATACCACGATGAGTGAAGGCACATCCGTGCAAACTCATGTCTTTAAGATGATTGATCTGATCACTCGTCTGGGATAATTAGATTTCACCATGGATGGTGAGCTTTGTCAGGATTTGATCCTATAGTCACTCCCCGATTCTTTCTCACAGTTTGCCATTAACTTCCATATGAACAAATTGAATATTGGCCTGCCTGAACTGCTGAATATGCTTAAAATAGTAAAGAGCCATTTCACGGGTGAAAAGGCTTCAATTTTTCTTGTAGATAAGATCTCCAAGAAAAAAAGCAAGAAGGGTTCTAAGAAAAGATGAACCCTAAGGCTAGCATCTTGAAGAAGAAGGCGAAGAAGATTTTCACCAAGGGTACTTGCTATCATTGCAGTAAGGATAGGCACTGAAAGAGGAATTGCAAGGAATACCTTGCAACTTTGAAATACAACGAAGCAAACATTGCTAAAGGTTTGTATATGATACAGGCAAACTTATCATTAAGTACTTCAACTTTAGATTCTTGGGTATTAGATGCTACCTGTGGCTCACACCTTTGCAAATCATTACAGGATCTACAAGAAATAAGAAGTCTGAATGAAGGTGACTTCATGCTGTTCGGTGCTAGTGGAGAGCCCATCCAGATTGAAGCCATTGGAATTAAGATGTTGAAGTTGCCTTCAGACAAAGTTTTAAACTAAAGACCTATTATTATATTTCTAAAATTATTAAAAATATTATTTTGTACCTCTATTATTAGAACAAGATTTTGAAATAAAAGTTAAGAACAATCATTGTTTTATTTATCTTTTTAATGAATTTTATGAAAATGCTTACATTAATAAAGATCTTTTATTCTTATCACTTAATGATAATATACTTCATATTAATAATATGAAGAAAAGAAAGAGAAAAGATGTAAGTATCACATACCTCTGGCACTGTAGACTTGGTCATATAAATGAGTCAAGAATTAACAAGTTATACAAAGATAAATTCTTTGATTCTTATGATTTTGAATCATATAGAACTTGTGAATCTTGTCTCATGGGTAAGATGACCAAGACTCTATTTACTGGATGTGGAGAAAGGGTGAGTGACATTTTGGACCTAGTACATACTGATGTCTGTGGTCCAATATCGACTCAGATCAGAGGAGGATACTCCTACTTTATCACATTTACTGATGATAAGTCAAGATTTGGATAGTGTATTTAATGAAATATAAATCCAAAGTCTTTGATAAGTTTAAAGAGTATCAAAAAATGGTTGAGAGACAAACTGGCAAAAGTATTAAAGCTTTTCGATCTGATCGAGGAGGAGAGTACTTAACTAGTGAGTTCCTCGATCATTTAAAAGAAATGATATTCTCTCTCAATGGACACCTCATTACACTCCATAATTAAATGATATTGTGGAAAGGAGGAATCGCACCTTATTAGATATAGTGCGATTCATGATGTGCTTCACGAATCTTCTGATCTCTATTTGGAGATTTGCTCTCGAGATCACAGTATATATTTTGAATAAAGTACCGGTAAAATCTGTCTCTAGCACTCCATATGAGATATGAAAAAGAAAGAGGCCCAGTCTTAAACATCTTAAGATTTGGGATTGCCCTGCTTATGTGAAAAATATCGATAGACATAAGCTTAGTGCTAGATTAGATAAATGCAGATTTATAGGTTATCCCAAAGAGAGTATAGGATACTACTTCTATCATCCTACTCAACAAAAGGTGTTTGTTGGTAGGCATGTCATTTTCTTGGAGAAAAAGTTCAACCAAGAAGGAGGCAGTGGGAGGACAGTTGAACTTGAGAAAGTTCTAGACCTACAGTTTATCCAAAATCAGCATATGAAGAATTCATAAGCTGACGCTCAACCAGAAGTGCCCATTATAGAGGCACATCCACTACACACACCTCCTCTCTGAAGATCAAATAGAGTATGTAATGTATCACTTAGGTATGAATTTATCATTAAGAATGACAACACATCACACATCATTGAGAATGATGATCCAACGACCTATTCGGAAGTTGTCATGAGTAGTGACTCTGACAAATAGCTTGAAGTTATAAAATCTAAAATAGACTCCATGTATACCAACCAAGTTTGAACTTTGATTGATACGCTTGAGGGTGTGACCCCAATAGGCTGCAAATGGATCTTTAAGAAGAAGATTGGAGCAGATGACTAGATAGAGACCTATAAGACCAGGCTGGTGGCAAAAGGTTTTAGACAAAGGCAAGGTATTGATTATGAAGAAATCTTTTCATCTGTAGCCATACTCAAGTCTATTTGGATCATGCTTGCTATTGCTGCATACCATGACTATGAGATCTGGCAAATGGATGTCAAGACTGCCTTCCTCAATAGAAATCTTGAGAAGAAAGTCTATATTCAACCAGAGGGATTTGTCTCTAATGGGAGAGCAAATCAAGTATACAGCTAAATAAATTCATTTATGGATTAAAGCCAGCATCGAGGAGTTGGAACATCCATTTTGATGAGACAGTCAAATCATTTGGCTTTATCATAAATATAGATGAATCTTGTGTGTACAAGAAGACTAGTGGAAGTGCTGTTGTCTTCTTGATCTTATATGTAGATGATATACTACTCCTTGGAAATGACATCCCTATGATACAATCGGTCAAAACATGACTATCATAAAAATTTTTCATGAAAGACTTGTTAGATGTATATCCTAGAAGTCAATATGGCTGACACATTGTAATAAATCTAGGATATAATTTTATACTTAATTTATTAATTTAATCAATAAAAGGTAAGTTTATTTTCATTCAAGTGTGATGTATCCTTGAATCATCCATAGAATTAATATGTTGATACATATTCTCAAGATGTTGAGAATTAGAGACATATATATAATTTCTAAATGCTTTCGATCATAGTATCATCATGAGGATGGTGATCGATCCGGATAGACCAACACATAGATCACTTCCTATGGGATAGATGAGTCTCTGATCTATAGTGTAGAGACACTGAGCGACGAGTGTGGATAGTTATTAGAGAATAACTAGTATTGAGCATGATCATATGAGAGATCACTTGGATTTCTAATCGATCGTCAGTGATTGTCTCGATGCTGTAGTTGTGTGAATGATCTTTTGATCTATAATGGTACGATTGCTCATGGTGAGACTGTTGGAGTTTGACTGATATATAAATATGGTCTCAATGAATCCTTATAGTAGATGTTAGCGACAGTTGGTCCACTGTAGGAGCAGGGTATGTATCTAGATGGAATCTATCGATCTTGATAAAGAGAAGTAGTCCTATGAGATTTGAGAGGCTAAATTTGAGAGTCTGTGGCCATAGCAGTGTGATTGATGAAAAAAAATTTCTATGAGGATCATAATTGGACTTGAGCTGATCAAATCTATCATATGACTGATGATGAGATTTGATAATTTATCCATGACTTGCCATCTAGTCGGGACTCACGATAGAGAGACTGAATCTATGTGAACTACACCTTGAGATTTTTTTTGATTCTACTAGATTGCCACT
>KE507378.1:53587-64773 GCA_000441515.1 Elaeis oleifera
GCCAGTGGGGGTTGTGCGCTGGTATTTAGTGGACCCTGCCAGTGGGGGTTGTGCGCTGGTATTCAGTGGACCCCGCCAATGGGGGTTAAACGTTGATCACAGTCGAGGCTGTTGAGTTACGAGTGTTTTGAATTGAATCAGATTTATGATTATATTATATGTGAATATTTGGAAAGATTGGATTTGTATAAAATCAGCATGAAATATATTTTTATGTTTATTTGCAGCATTGTTCTTGAAAATTATATAATATCTGAAATATCTAGTTGAGATATTTGTTACTTACTGGGCTGTCTAGCTCATTACTATTCTTCTATTTTTCAGATTCAGATAATTAATTATGAGCGTGGAAAGAAATATTGGGACAGAGCTTTTAGAGGCGAGATTTAGCATTGTCAACTTCATTGAACTTAGATCTATTATTTATTTTAGTAAAATTTATTGAATGTAAGATATTTGATTAAATTACTTAAATTAAAGTTGAATAATAATTATTTAAATTTATTCCGCTGTGATGCATTGATATCGTGATGAAATACCTTGCATACTTATGGAGAGAGTTCTTCATAAGTATGCGGCGGTTGCCGCGACCTCCTACTCGCGATCTCGGGCCGGGGGCATGACATGAGGTCTCAAGACTTAGAGATCTAGTCTGCTGTAATTTGCAAAAGATGCATTAACAAGAGTTGTCCACCTATTAGTTGACATATTCATCAAGATCTATCAGGTGAGGTGGTGTGCCAATCGGTAGGACCGTAGTACCAACTAGAAACCTTAACTCGCATAAAAATTTTTGCTTCCTAACTCGAGGAGTGTTAGGATCCAAAAAATAGTGAGAGTCTAATTTATTTCTTAAAGTTTCTAGAATAAAATTTTAAATCTAGTACAAACATCTAATTAGAATCCTCTTCTCCCTTTAGTTTATTACTCAGCTTTAAACCTCATAGCTCAAACTAAGTCCAAGTGGACTGGAAATCTCTCAAGTTGCAATAGTTGCTAAATTATTTGATTTGCTCAAATAATGAGATTGGGTCCTGATCAAGTTAAATCAAATTTAGTTTGATTAGATTCAAGTTTGAGTTTGACTCAGATTGGATTTTATTTGTTTAATACAATTGGATTTGATAAGTGTTTGACTTATTTAAAATCCAAACCCAATTGGATTGGACCAAGTCTAAGATATAACCAATTGACCAAATAGAATTATAAAGAACTAGCTTAGGACTTCAGAATAGTTCTGAACTCTGGTAAGGATTAGGGTATGTTCTAGAACAGAATTTCCTTGGGTCACCAAATCGTCCAACCATTGAAACGTTCAGTGCTTGAGGACGTCATGAATTCAAGATTCCCTTAGGTTAGGCGCTATATCTTGGCCTTAGTGCCAGCATGAGGACATCATGAATTTAGGGCTATAATGACTCACATACAATAATTGTGTGGCGAGTAAAGCCAGACCATGTATTGAGTAGTCCATCCATAATCATTGTTTGATAATGACCAAAGGTCTTATGAATTCAAGATGACCATGCATGGAGACTGGAGGTGGATTTGATCCAGCAGTCTCTTAATGGTTCATTTGGTCAGTTTAGAGTAAACTACCATACGAACAAATATGATAGCACATTATCGAAATTGATGAACATATTGGTGATCACTAAGAAGATCTTGAAAAGTTCAAGGGGTGTGTTCTTACCACTAAAATTTAGTTCCAAGAGAGAGACTCTTAGAATAAGGTCTATGAGAGAATGAGCCAAGGAAGGATCTTCTCAAGGAGTAGACGTTAGGCAAGAAAAGTATTTCTACTACAGTACTAACAGCCACTCAGATGAGAAATATCCTCGTACCTAGATAGCCTAAGAAGAAGGGTGACATACCTTATGAAGGTATGTCAGATCTATTTGCATGTTGATGTATTCAGATAGTGAGTATGCCGTATGATCTGAGAGATCTATAGATAAAATAAATCTAAGTATATGTGGTGCATCAAGGCCATTTTGAAGAGGACAGGATATATAAACTTGAAAAGGGATCATCTTCTTGACACATAAATTCTGAGTTTGTGGATCCTGCCTTCAAAAACAATTGATCAAACTATCTCTTGTGGGACATGGGAGAGGACCACTACATACAAACCCATTTGATGGAAAATCCTTTGTGGTTCTTCGATTGGATTGAGGAGATATATACCTTAGTGGAAGTTTTGAGATTATCTCATGGAGATGGTATAGTCTCACAATGGATTCCTCCTGGTTCGTCTCAACTCAATGGAGTGTCAGAAAAGATGATTAGGATCCTATTGGATATGGTCTGGTTTAGAATAAGACTCACTCTCTAATCCTTACTTCTTTAGGAACATACTTTAATCTGTTGAATAGCGTACTTAATTATACTCCCTAGCAGACCACAATGTGATTGTGATCTATTATACCACATTCTAAGAAATAGTTTACCTAAGTTGGTGGTAGTGGGAGAAAATTGAGCTTGAAGAGAAAGCCTCTGAAGAGTAACAAATTGGAGATTTGGTTGTACGTATTCATTTTGAGCCAGTTAGTGTAGGACCTCGACCACCTCATAGATCTAGTAAGATCTCCCATCCTCATGAAAAATACTTGTATACTTTCAGAAGATGTAGAAAAAATATTTTTGTGGGAGATAGAGATCAAGTAGTTGATCCTAAGATTTATGACAAGGCAATGTGCAACATTGATTTTGAGAAATAGATGAAAGCAATAAAGTCAAAGGTTGACTTGATGCATAACAACCCAGTCTAATCTTAGTGGATCCACCAGAGGATATTGTACCCATTGGGTGTTAATAGATCTACAAAAAAACTTAGATGCAGATGGATATGAAAACTGTTCTTAATGGATATCTTGGAAAGATATCTACATGGAGTAGCCTGATGGGTTTCACTTCCAATGATGGATTAATGCAAGCATCTCAAATTTGGGTTGATTCAATCAAATAGTTTGATTTTATCAAAAGCAAGGAGGAACAGTGGGAGGATGAAATTCTCCTGATTGAAAAGTTGTTCCATGCTGGCTTCGGTCAAGAGTTGGTTGTCAAATAGGTCCCCCAGAAAGATCAAAGAAAAGCATCTTGGATTAAAGATCTATGGAAACAGATCTGATAAGATGCTAGATTTTTTAAAGTATATAAAGAAAGTGCTGAAGGGGTTCAGTATGAAAATTCTATGAGGAGATTTATATCCCTTAGGCAAGGCATGTATCTCCTCAAGATGATGTGTCGATACACATCTGAAGAGATTTAGCTCATGAGCTTGATCCATAATGTAACCTCATGAATGCTATGCAATGTACTTGACTTGATCTTGCTGTGAGTGTCATGAGTAGAAATTAGTCAAATCCAGGTGTATGAAACTGGATAGCTATGAAGAACATCCTTAAGTACTTAAGTACTAAGAATTTGTTCTTAGTTTTTGAAGGAGAATTTTGAGTTGTAGGGTTTATGGGTATATGTGCTTGGATTTTGAGTCTAGCACTGATAGTAGAGAGCCTACATCATGATGTGTGCAATGTGAAAATTGATAGATTGGAAGAGTTTCAAATAATCAATCATTACAGGAAGTTGAGTTAGTCATTTTTTCAAAGGTGCTAGATAAGGTCTTCTGGTTCAAGTAACTTTGTTGCAATTGATGTCATGAGATATTATCATAGTGACAATATTGGCATCATAGCTCTTAACTAATGGAGCCTTGATCTCACCAGAATACCAAGCACATGGAAAAGAGGACTTTAAATAATACATAAATACTTCGACTTAAAAAAAAGTCAAGGTGAAGAGAGTAGACCCTATGGAAACATGGTGGACCCACTCATTACGCAATTTGCTAGCTAAAAGGCTAAAGTACATCTTGAAAAGATGAGACCTAGATTTAGACAGATTGGCTTTAGGTCAAGTTGAAGATTGTTAGATGTATAACCTGAAAAGTCAATTGTTGACTGACACATTACAATTTTTTAGGACATAAGTTTGTACTTGATTTATTGAAATTAAATTAATAGATAATTATATTCATTCTAGAGTAATATGTCCTAAAATCATCCATGGAGTTATGGTCAATGATACATATTCTTAATAGTTGAGAATTTAAGATATGTGTCATTATAGATTAATTCTTAAAAGCTTCCAGTTGATGATCATCACAGAAATGGTGATTGATCTGAGTAGACTAGTGTATAGATCACTTTCTTTTGGATAGACAAATCTTGAGGAGTGAGAGTGTAGGTGGTTGTTATAGAACAATGGTATTGAGCGTGATCAAGAATGAGAAGTCATATGGATGCCTACTCACTCGTCAGTGACTCTCGATGCTGTAGTTGTATAAGTGGTTCTTTGAGCTATGGTGCCTCGACTGATCATAGTGGGGTTGCTATAGTTTGACTATACATAAACATGGTCCCTAGCCATATGGATCCTTATAGTGGACATTGGTTGTAGTAGGTTTACTATAGGAGTAGGAGTACATTTATAGTGGATCTATCGACCTTAATAGTTGAAGAGTAGTCCTATGTGACCTAAGAGATTGAGTCCATAAGTCTGTGGCCACAGCAGTGTGATTATAGAAAAAATTTTCATGAGATTCATAATTGGGCTCAAGCTAGTTAAGTTTGGCATATGACAGATGCTTAGGGTTTGACGTGGTTTCATGACCTACATCTTGTTGGGACTCTCGATAGAGAAACTTGATCACATAGTAACTATACTTAGAAGTTTATTTTCTATTCCACTGGATTGCCACTATATATTGCTAGGCATCATTAGTAGATCGTAAGAACTTATTAGGATCATTTTTGGATCAACGATCCTTGATGGGGCGAGTTGGAATTGCTCCAACCCATCGAAAGGAGTTTCGATGATATGGTGATGGAGATCACAGTATATCTCACTATTAGATAAAATAGAACCTAAGAGGTCACACACAAAAGGAGCTCATCTTGATCAATAGCTAGGATCATGATCAAATTATCATTTAGATTGATGGTTTGGATCAATTTGTAAGAGTTACAAATTTGAAAACTGCTAATTGTTAGCATAAGGGACTTAATTGCAAGTGTTGCAATTTAATTAGATCTGATTAAATTATGGATCAAGTCCTAATTGATTTAAATTATATTTAATTTAATTAAGTTTGACTTAATTTAAGGTTTATTGGGTTTAATTATCCAAATTAGGCTTGGATTACAATTCTGATTAGATAAGGGTTGATAGCTTTTTTGAATTTGATTTGAATCAGGCTCGAATTGGATTCAAATTGAATCCAACTTGAAACCCAATCAAACCAGATGCCTTAGGACCTTTTTACTAGGGAGAGGGGGTGTGAGAAATCATGCTGCTTTCTTTTTATGCACATGAAGGTGTGAGGAGATGCAAGTTGGTGCCTCCCCACTTCTCTGAGACTCTCTCTCCTTTTTTGACCTAACTTCCTTTTGAATTTTATCTAAATAAGGAAGTACATCAAATCCTTATCAATTTTGGGTATGATAAATTATTTTTTATGATAAAATAAAAAGAAGAGTGGGCGTGCGCTATTTGATAGCATATAGATTTCTACGTGGTGATTGCTTGCCGCAAGAGACATCTGAATGCCTCTTTCTCTCTCCTTCTTCATCCCATGCCACACCTCTTGATCTGAGAGAGAGAGGGAGATTAGAAGGAGAGAAGAAGAGAAGAAGAAGTGTCTTCTTCCTTTTCTTGAAGATCTTGCGAAGATCAGATCAGTTCAGCGTAATGAGATCGCGCTGCAGCCTTATCCATCTTCCTTCCCTTCACCTCTTTACACCCTTTCTCCCTCTAGATGAGATTTGAGAGAGAGAAATCAAAAAGAGAGGAAGAGAAGAAAATGATGTTTTCTTCTCTTTTTGATGGTCTTGATCTGATCAGATCAGATCAGCATGATGAGATTGCGTTGTAGCCCTGTTCTTCATGGTGTTGAAGAAGGAGTCTAGATCCAAAGCAAAAAGAGTGAGGCCTGCAAGGTGCTAGCACTCTAGTGGCCTCGATGCTCCAATTGGGTCATCTCCATATGGATACTAGTAGAGGTTAGGCACTTATGAGGCTACATCAGAAATCTCGAACATCCGCAAGATCCGAATCGATAGCAAGATAGAAAAGCGATTAAGATAATCGATCTTTTCTTGTTCTTTATTTTGTTTTTCATATCCGAATATTTTTTATGCATGTCTAAACTAGATCTTTAGTTAATATTAGGATTAGATTAGGATTAGATCCTTTTCATGCTATAAATTAAAATTATTTAATTTATGCTTCCACTGCCCTATTTTCATGAGATGAAAATTCAGCATGCCGAACTGCACACTTCGAAGTATCCAAAAGACTCTTCAATCTTAAGATACACAAAAGGTAGTCGGTCCATTAACACTTTATGACAGTGATCAAGGACATAGAGAAGCTTGAGAAGCTCGGGCTAAATATGTAAAAGAAATTGCAGATGGATTTGATTCTTCAATCCCTTTATGAGTTCATATAGTCAATTTATTATAAATTTCATATGAACAAATTAGACTGCACTATACCCAAATTGGTCAACATGTTGGTCACTACTGAGAGAACCTTGAAAAGTTCAAAGGGCACTCTTCTCACTATGGGGTGGACTTCTTCATCTAAACGAAAGTCTGGCTGGAAGAAGAAGAGTAAACCTACGAAGAAGCAGAAGAAAAGAACAAGCTAAAGAAGGACGTTCCAAAGAAAGTTGAAGCAAAGAAAAGTATTTCTATTTAGATGCTGAAGGCCATTGGAGGAGGAATTGTCCACTCTATCTGGAGTGCCTAAAGATCAAAAGGATGACAAACCTTTAGAAGGTATGCTGGTAATTAAATCTAACCTTACAATTTCTTTTACTTCTAGTTGGATATTGGACTGGTTCGAATGCTCATATATATATTTCAATATAGGGTCTAATAGAAAGTAGGAGGTTGAGAGAAGATGACATGATCCTTCGGATTGATAATGGAGCAAAAGTTGCTGCAAAAGCCATTAGTACTTATCCTCTTCGATTACCAACAGGATTTAGATTAGATTTAAAAGACTGTTATTTGTTCTGTAGCTAGTCAGAATTTGATTTTCGTATCTGTGCTAGCACAGGATGGTTTTGATTTTAATTTTAATAAAATTTTATTTATTATTTATGAAATAAATTGATTGTATATGACCTTTTAATGACAGTCTTTATTACTTACATATTGATGTGAATGTAAATTTAAACAAGTAGAGAGTGTCGTAGGTCAAAGAGACCCAAAAATGAAATTAACCAAAAGTACTTGTGGTATCATAGACTAAGCCATATTGGAGAGGATAGGATAAATAAACTGGAAAGAGATAGAATCTTTGACTCTTTTGATTCAGAGTTGTATCCAGCTTGTGAATCTTGTCTTCAAGAAAAAATGACCAAGTTATCCTTTATGGGATATGGGGAAATGACCACTGAGTTACTTACCTTGGTATACACTGACGTGTGTGGGCCATTTGATGTGCAGGCCAAGGATGGTTATAGCTACTTCATCTATTGAATTTTGTTGAGGCAGTGGAATATAATTTCAAAATTTTTACATGCATTCAATAATTGAAATAAAGTTTAACATTTAAATTAGTCTATCGAAATATAAAAGCCCTAGGAATCCCTTGATAATTACAATCAAATATCATAAGCATGCATAACAAGAGAAGATTAGAAGTCATATACCATCATGAAGACCACAAACTGATAATCTTGAGACCTCCATGAGACTCTAAAGTAAAAGCCCTCCAATGGTGATCCACACAGGACAGATCAGGGCTCTTCCCAATTTGACATGGTGCTGCAGCCTTCTTCCCAAGTGCGCTACCAATCGTCCTTCGCAAGAATGAGTTACACCACTACTTGTATGCCTTCATGACCTCCACTAAGATCTTTTTAGAAATTTTTTCCTAAAAGATCACACCACACAAAAATTAAATCAGATGTTCAACACTTGAACAATTTGATTTTAGGACAAGCATCTCATGCTTTCCTTTTCTCTCATCCCTTCCTTTTATTTTCCTCTCCCTTTTCCCTTGTCTTTTCCAAATTTTTTCTATCAATTTTCTCTCATTCCAATGCCAACAATCAGCTAAAATTAGCATGTAAACCTGGTTGTAGCGCCTCATTTAAATAAGAACAAGGGGGGATACAATGGGATGCCAACTCTTGGCGTCCCTTATTTCTTACACTCTTTCATTTAATTTTAATGTGTAAACCAAAGAGATAGCATGGAATAAAAGGTGATTGACCAGTAGAAGGACTCTTCCTTTGCCTAAAAAATTAAGATGCCAACTCTTGGCATGTGGGATAAGGAAAAGGGTGTGAAACAAAGAGTCCTTAACAATAAAGGCTCTTCCATATTCAACGCACAATAGGAGGCGACCCATTTAATTTTATGGTGTGTGGTTTCCTTGCCAGAGAAGGACTTTTCCTTCTCTTTTGCACCTATAATTTCAAGAGTCATCAGATGACATGATGAAATAAAAGAAATGTGTAGAAATAATGGAAGGAATTAAGAGTCCAACATGAAATGGACTCTTCCATTTCAATAGACAAAAATATGGGCGTCCCTTATTTATTTTGGCATGGAGTTTCTTCTAAGAGAAGGACTCCTTCTCCTCTTCCATGTCCACATATCCAAAGGCACCTCTGATGGTGCACAAAATTAAGGGATGTGTGGAACATGTAAGGAAATTAAGATAAGTAAAGGAGAAAGACTCCTTTCCTTAAACGCCAAAATTAAATGGGGCGTTACAAATAAATTCGACATGTGGCTTGGTGTGGAGGAGGTTTAATCCATATGGAACACTTCTATACAATCTAGATAAACCAACTAATAATTAGATGGTTCAAATCCAATCACATTAGGTCAAGACAACAAGCAAAGGGTTATCACAAACACATTTGCACTGAATCCAATTGAAAACTTGGGTTAATTCATGTGCTAGCAATTCAATTAACCCATTAGATAAATTCAAATAGATTGGACCAAGAATAAATCTCTATTATGTGTAACCCATTGGGTTTCAAATCTAGCCAGTAGTGGACCTAGACTCATGACATAACCTTAATCCAATTAGATTAGGTTAGCTCAAGAGTTCCAATCAACTAGGACTCTTCCTAATTGATTCTTGAATTAAACTCTTTTAATTCTGATGAGTCCACAAGTCAAGATTGATATCTAGCAATGTGTCATGACTATCCAAAAGATTTATAATTTGATGAAATATCAAATTATCCTTTCGTGGTGAGTTATCATGTAATTCAATCCTTCGATCACACAACATCCTAAAAGACCATGGGCATAGAAATATATCAAGCCCAAATACCTATCCATATGTATCTCGATCCGATGATGATGACTCGATTGATGAACCAGTAAAAGTTTTTCTACTGTTCATCCCTACTCTGATCGGAGACTCTCAGATCACCATCCTATGAGATCACATAGAATATTCTCTCTTTCTACAAGGAGTCACCGATTTCTTATTGACCACTCACAATCTCCATGCATACTTCGTCATACCCAGAATATCCCACACATATCTCAAAGTGATGTGCTAGAGAATAAACCAAGTAAGGATTCATATACATAAGGTACCATAGTGATCTCAGGTCAAAAGATCACATGCACCACTCCCACTGAAGAACCATCTGTTGACATGCTGTAACGCTCCATTAGATGTTCTTCCTGTGAATCAGTTCAGTGAACTCATTCTCTAATGAGAATCTATATCTTTATATTAGTGTCACCACACAAGTGATTATGAGATCAACCACCCTCTCCATCGAGCATACATAAAATGTATCAGTCTTTTCGATATCATCGATTTCTGACTTGATGATCCAACGACTAAGAATATTTTAGATTGAGGCCATCAAGATTTTAGGTCTCACTGGCATGATCTCATCATGGCCCTAAAATTATTGTCCTAATCTATGGGGTTTATCATAATCATAAAAATATGATGCAGCTAATGATAAAACATAATACCTCATAAATAAAAATAACTAATGTCATGCAAATGAGTAGAAAGAAAATAAAAAAAATCTCTTCGCTTCTCCATGTGATTGGCTTGTAGGGCACTATTTTTTTAATCTCCCACTTGCACTAAAGCCAATCGTTCCTGTACCTAATGCCCATGCAATCAGGGTGGCGATTACACTGCTGTTGTGTAAGGCTTAGTGAACTGGTCCATTATGATGTTCTTAATATTAACTCATTTTATGATCATATCATGAATGAAGTAAAAGTGCCTAGGATGTGCATGGGTTCCTAGTGAGACCACACTCAACTCAATGATGAACCCTTCATCAGGCAACTTTCCTTAGCAATCTTTACTACCAGCATTTATCTAAGTCAAAAATAGTTTGCTGCTAGAAATTCTTCCAATTCACTTCTCCTCTAGTATTTCTCAAGTACTTTGAGAATACTTTTCACAGTTTTCATAAGATCTTATCATGGATCTGTCTGAAATCAATGATTATGCACAAAGCATAAATCACATCTGGCAAGGTATATTGAATATATGGTAAGTAAACTTTTTTACATCCATTCACATTGAATCCCTTCAACATAAATTCCATATACCTCGACTGGGACAAGCCCAGCATCCACTTACATCTATCCCTATAGATGACTAGTATATTGGATGCTTAACCCAAGTCTTTCCATGAAAAATTTATGATAAGCATATTATTGATCGAGTGCAACATCAGGACTATCTTCCTAATATGCTGTATGTCATCCACATACATAACCAAAAGTTGGTGGACTCCCACCTATCTTCTTGCATACACACATGATTCATCTATTTTTGATAAAGTCAAACATTTTGACTATCTCATCAAAAATAGAAATACCTACTCCTCAATGCCCGCTTGAATTCATAAATGCATTTGCCCTTCCACTAGAGACAAACTCTCTAGATGGTATGTAGCAATAGCAAAAATCCAGATTGACATTTCTGTTAGCAACCTGTTAGGTCATACCCATAAGTGCTTCAACCATAGTCTATACTTAGTTGATGTATAGGGAGTTTATTTCAAAAGTCATGATTTCAAGCCATCTGTCAGAGTCTCTACTCATGACAATCTTCGAATAGGTCAAGAAAATATTATTCACAATAATGTATGGTGTATAGTT
>KE507378.1:64904-83263 GCA_000441515.1 Elaeis oleifera
CTTTAAGATAACCTATAATATATATGAATCTATTTTAGCACAAACTTATGTACATCAACTCTTTTCACATAAGCTGGCAACCTACCTTTTTGCCATTTTCATATCTCATATAGAGTGCTAGTAATAGATTTATTGTTATCTAATTCAAAATATATACAGCAACTTCTAAAAAATTTTTTCAGAATAAGAATTAAAATTTATGAAGCATATTAGGGAACACACCATATCTCATATGAAGTGTCCATCTCTGGGTTGAGATATTATTAGTCTTCGAATATCCAAATGTTCAAGACTTAATACCTTGCTTGCCCTGAGATATATGACCATCACATATTTATTTCTTGTTCTCACCAACAAAAGAACATCATTGAGTGACAGAAACATAAGACCATTATCATAAATCTATAGCCATAAAATTTATCAGAAAGAGAGTAACATTTACTCTTTACATTAATTTCAAAACTATGCTATAATAGTAAAGATATGAAATAATGTATCTGTTAAATTCAGGCATATAACAATGATCTACTAGTTTTTAAAATCTTACTAGAATGCTACATAGGTTCCTATAGTCTCAGTATGAATGAACTATCTATCAGTGCCAAAAGGTAAGTAGTCACCTCACTTCAGCTTTATAAATCCAGTAACACTTTGCATAAGAGGAACCTATATAAGGTATCATACACCCAATATTTTAAAGCTGAAGTACTCAATGATAATTAATTTGTATTACATATAAATTATTAGTAGATGCAATTTTTGCATCCTGCTTCTACTTTATATTTGCAAGACAGCTCTTGCAATTTATCTCTAATGCTCATTTTTATTGTAATAAAATTAGATACCCTTAGTGAAGACATTCTTCACCTTTTTTTTCTCAACCATTTCATGAAGTTTGATCAATTTAAAAATATACTATGCAGTAATAGTAAAGATGCATATGTGAATATAAGAACATACAAGAACTACTCATGATGACATGCATAATTTAGATGAGATTTTTATCTAATTGTGTCTCCTATTATTTTAGTAAATTTTATAGCCCTCAAGTATGAAAACGAGAAACATATCATCAAGTTTTTTAGTGGGGTTGAGATCTCAATTCCTCATAAAAAGTCTTGTGGATAGCACAACAAGCTCCTATGAGTTCAAAGGTAAATAACTCTTTACCAATTGCATCTTCATGCAACTTTCAACATAACTTTTGTCACTAAAATACTTATAATCTTGAGAATAGCACAACAAACTATAATATTTTAGTTAAGTCGTACTCTTCAATCCTATATGATCATATCTGAATAATACTACCCTTATAGATAGTACAATAAGGCAGCACTATCAAAATATGCCATAAGCATCACTAAGTCAACATCATACCAATTACTATAGCTAGCCTTGTGGATAGCACAACAAACTCACTACAATTTTTGACATACTCTATTGACTTAGTATGAGCTAAGTACCATTAGTTTATTATGCACCAAGATAATATTAAATCGATCTCCACAGCAAGCCTTGTGGATAGCACAACAAACCTACTATGATTCTTGATGTAATACTAGCTTAGCATGAAAGAAGGCATGGGTAGTGTTCTTAACACTTTGCTATTATGACTTAATATAATTTATATGAAGGACTTAGGTCTCATGCATATTCTAAACACATATAAAAATACATCATATGCAATCTAAATTAATTCTAACTACCAGTAAGTAAGAGCATAAAGAGAAACCTAATAGTTATGGACTTTTAAAAAACATCTGAGCTACAAGATGATCTATTGGTCTAACCCTAAATGCATCATAGATTGAACCATCTCATGGTCAATCTTAATGTGTCTCTACTCCTCAAAAGCCTGGTAGTCTAGCTTTCATCTCCATAAAGTCTACCATGAATACTTGATCTTAATTTGAAAATAGAAAGAAATAATTTCTATCTATTTTCAAATAATTTTTTCTATTATTTTACATCAACATATAAAAAATCTCAATCAATAGTTGGGAACATACAAAAGAAAGGTTCAGCTGATAATACAATGCATTAGGGGCACCCAGCCCCTATTGCAACTCTTGCAGATGCATTTATATAATCAGTCAATAGGGAAGCATTCATGCAAACATCCATTACATGGATGTACCATAGTCTATAACCACTCAACATGCATTTTATAACAATTATAAAACTTTATAACCAATATTTCATGTTATATTAATTGTGATATCATTCATATATATGTCAAAAAAGATATTTAAATATATGGGCATAGGATCCATCTAGGATTTTCGATTCGGGTTCAACACTTGACCCAATTTTAACTTTAAGTCAATCATTTGTCATTCATTTGAGTTGAGTTGACCAAATCTTAGGTTAAACCTAATTCAATTAGGTTAGCATAGATTCGGTCAGCCATGACTCAAACCCTAATCAAATTAAGTAAATAATAATTAAATTAATCTAAATTAAATATGATTTCTAATCAAAATAGAATCATGAATTTGATTTAATCTATAATTATTAATTCTAATCACATTAGAATAATGAATTATAGTTAAACAAATCCATTGGTAAAATTTTAATCCATGTCTGATGCATCCTTTCCATGATCAAATATTTTCTGACCCCACATATACCTCGGGCAACAACTAAGATAGTCGATCCACAATGGTGAGTGCCCAATAATATGGTGGTCGATCCTTGGATTTTAGGTAGATACATCAAATGCAAAAACCCTAAGTCTTGGCAATGTATATCCATATGTAACATTCCAAGGCTCCGTGCATCACATGCACTGGATTCAAAAATTAGATTATGGGATCTAATCTTAAACTTATCTCACAAGTCTAAAGACTATGAAATTTCATATCCAAAGTTCGATCATGGATTGATAATATTTATCATTTACAAAATACATCAAGAATATCAAGTAAACATCAATCAGAAAATCTAATTTTGACATAGTTAGAATTGGATCTAATTCATATCACAAAAATAACATGAAATTTGATTGAATCAATAAAAGATGGCTCTGATACCACTGTTGGGTTCCATTGACACAATGGAATATAATTTCAAAATATTTACATACATTCAATAATTGAAATAAAGTTTAACATTTAAACTAGTCTACCGAAACACAAAAATCTTAGGAGCCCCTTGATAATTACAATCAAATATCATAAGCATGCATAACAAGAGAAGATCAGAAGTCATATACCATCATGAAGACTATGAACTGATAATCTTGAGACCTCCATGAGACTCTAAAGTAGAAGTCTTCCAACAATGATCTACATGGGACAGTTCAGAGCCCTTCCCAATTTGACATGGTGCTACAGCCTTCTTCCCAAGTGCGCTGCCGATCGTCATTCACAAGAACGAGTTGCACCACCACTTGTATGCCTTTATGACCTCTACTAGAATCTTTTTAAGAATTTTTTTTTAAAAGATCACACCACACAAAATTAAATCAGATATTCAATACTTGAACAATCTAATTTTAGGACAAGCTTCTCATGCTTTCCTTTTCTCTCATCCCTTCCTTACCATTTTTTCTCTCCCTTTTCCCTTGTCTTTTTTAGATTTTTTCTATCAATTTCCTCTCATTCCAACACCAACAATCAGCCAAAAATTGGCATGTAAACCTAGTTGTAGTGCCCCCTTTAAATAGGAAACAAGGGGCGATACCATGGGATGCCAACTCTTGGCATCCCTTAATCCTTACACGCTTTCATTTAATTTTAACGTGTAAATCAAAGAGATAGTGTGTAATAAAAGGTGATTGACTAGTAGAAAGAATCTTCCTCTATCTGAAAAAATTAAGATGCCAACTCTTGGTGCGTGGGAGAAGGAGAAGGGCGTGAAACAAAGAATCCTTAACAATAAAGGCTCTTTCATATTCAACGCACAATAGGAGGTGACCCATTTAATTTATGGTGTGTGGTTCCTTGCTAGAGAAGGACTCTTCCTTCTCTTCTGTACCAATGATTCCAACGGTCATCAGATGACATGATAAATAAAAAAACACATAGAAATAATAGAAGGAATTAAGAGTCCAACATGAAATGGACTCTTCCATTTCAACGCACAAAAATATGGGCATCCCCTATTTATTTTGGTGTGAAATTCCTTCTCAGAGAAGAACTCCTTCTCCTCTTCCATGCCCACATATTCCAAGGAACTATCTGATGGTGCATAAAATTAAAGGACGTGTGGAATATGTAAGAAAATTAAGATAAGTAAAGGAGAAGGACTCCTTTCCTTAAACGCCAAAATTAAATAGGGCGTTACAAATAAATTTGATGTGTGGCTTGGCATGGAGGAGGTTTAATCCATATGGAACACTTTCATAAAATCCAGATAAATCAACTAATAATTAGATGGTTCAAATTCAATCACATTAGGTCAAGGCAACAAGCAAAGGGTTAGCACAAACACATTTGTACTGAACCCAATTGAAACTTGGGTTAATTTATATGCTAGCAATTCAATTAACCCATTGGATAAATCTCAATAGATTGGACTAAGACCAAATCTCTATTGTGTGTGACCCATTAGATTCCAAATCTAGCCAGTAGTAGACCTAGACTCGTGACATAACCTTAATCCGATTAGATTAGGTTAGCTTAACAGTCTCAATCAACTAGGACTCTTCCTAATTGATTCTTGAATTAACTTTTTTAATTCTAATGAGTTCGCAAGTCAAGATTAACGTCTAGCAATGTATCATGACTACTCGAAAGATTTAAAATTTGATGAAATATCAAAATTATCCTTCCATGGTGAGTTATTTGTAATTCAATCATTCGATCACACAATATTTCAGAAAGGTCATGGGCATAAAAATATGTCCAGCCCAAATATCTATCCATATGTATCTTGATCTGATGATGGTGACTCGATTGATGAACTAGTAAAATTTTTTCTACTGTTCATCCCTGCTCTGGCCAGAGACTCTTAGAGTCACCATCCTATGAGATCACATAAGATGTTCTCTCCTCCTACAAAGAGTGATTGATTCCTTATTGATCACTCACAATCTCCATGCACATTTTGTCATATCCAGAATATCCCACACACATCTCAAAGTGGTGTGCTAGAAAATAAATCAAAGTAAAGATCCATGTACACAAGGTACCATGGTGATCTCAGGTCAAAGGATTACATGCACCACTCTCATTGAAGAACCATCTGTTGACATGCTATAAGGCTCCATCAGATGTTCTCAATATGGGTCAGTTCAGTAAACTCATTCTCTAATAAGCACTTACATCCTTGTATTAATGTCACCACACAAGTATTATGAGATCAACCACCCTCTCCATCGAGCATACATAGGATGTACCAGTATTTTCGATATCATTGACCCTCGACTCAATAATCTAACGATTGAAAATATTTTAGATTGGGGCTATCAAGATTTTAGGCCTCACTGATATGATCTCATTATGACCCTAAAATCATTATTCTAATCTATGGAGTTTATCATAATCATAAAAATATAATGCAGCAAATGATAAAACATAATAGCTCATAAATAAAATAACTGATATCATGCAAATGAGTATAAAGAAAATAAAGAAAAGTCTCTTCGCATTCCTATGTGATTGGCTTGTAGGGCACTATTTTTTATCATCATCTTTATCGATGATCTATCATGGTATGAATATGTGTATCTGATAAAATATAAGTCTGAAGCTTTTAAAAAGTTCAAAAAATTCAAAAATAAATAGAGAAATAAGCAGGCAAATCCATTAAGGTTCTTCAATTTGATGAGTAGGTGAATATCTTAGTCAGAAATTTCTGAGATATCTTAAGGACAATGACATAGTCTCTCAATGGACTCCTGAAATACCTCAGCTCAACAGGATATCCGAAAAGAGGAATAGGACCCTATTAGATATGGTCAGATCTATGATGAGCTTCACTGATTTATCCTTATATCTTTGGAGACATGCTTTATTAACTATAATTCATTTATTGAATAGGTTCCATCAAAATCCATTCTTATCACACCATATGAGATATGGCACGGTAAAAAATCGAGTCTAGACTATCTTAAGACTTGGAGATGTCTGGCCTATGTCAAAAGATAGATGACTGATAAATTAGAGGATAGATCTATAATAACTCATTTTATTGGTATCCAAAAGAATCAATGGGATATTACTTCTACTTTTCATAAGATCACAATGTGATTGTGAGTCGAAACATCATATTCTTAGAAAATAGTTTATCAAGGATGGCAGCAGTGAGAGGTTAGTTGAGCTTGAAAAGAAGATCTTTGATGAGCAAAGAGTTATGGATCTTCAGGAACCCATTATTCATAAGTTAGTAGTTGATATTTCTCCACCACCTCATAGATCTAGCAGGATCTCCCGACCTCTTAAAGGGTACATGGGTATACTTATGGAGGAAGTAGAGAAATATTTTTATGAGAGATAAAGGTCATGGTAATGATCCTAAAACCTTTGATGAGGTGATGTATGACATCGATTTCGAGAAATAATTAGATACAATGAAGTCAGAAATTGACTTAATGCACTTGAACCAAGTATGGACCTTAGTGGATCCATCCGAGGGTATAGTATCCATTGGGTGTAAATGGATCTACAAAAGAAAATAGATATAGATAGTAAGGTAGAGACCTATAAAGCTAGGCTCGTGAAAAAAGGTTATAGTCAATGCGAAGGTATTGACTATCAGAAAACTTTCTCATCTGTAGTCATGCTAAAATCTATCCACACTCTGCTTGCTGTTGCAGCTTATTATGATTATAAAATTTGATAGATAGATGTGAAAACTATTGGAAATTATGTCCAAAAGTCAATCATTTGATGATTGTGTTAATTATAAATATATATAAATTGATTAACAATAAAATTATTTGATCTTTTCATTACAAGATTACATCTTCTAATGAACTCTTATGTTATGATGAAGTTCTTAGGATTACTTCGATCGATAAAGAAAGATTTATCGCGTAGTCTTTAAATTGATTCATGACCAAATGATACGCTATTATTAGGATGATAACGATATCAAGTGTAGGTCATTGTGTACCATATGTGTTGGTTATCCTCTTAACCAAATGATGTGGAGACACTGGTATGACATACAGGGGAGATGTAGGAGTACATCATCATTGAACATGACCAACTGCGGAACACTCTGCTGTCAAGAGTAGCTCGCGAAGAGTATGGGTATAAGTATCCCTCCAACCTAAGATCACCACGGTGATTTGCAAGTAAGTCAGTGTACTTTAGCATCAGACTACCTAAATTTTAATTCAGTGATGGAAGGCTTCTGGATGCAGTCAAATACTTGTCAAGTCGGTGCATGAGTCAAGATGGGATTGACCCCTCGAATTAATAGGAGTTATGTATCAATATATTTCAATTTAACAAAATCTGAGCTCAGATAATCTACATGATGGATTTGAAAGATTGAAATACAATATAGATGACTATTACAGGGTTGATAGTTAAATCCTAGGTCGTTCTTGAGCATTAAGATCAAAGGGATGATTAAATTTTAAATTAGATTATCTTTCATATATCAGATATATGAATGATAAATCAGATCATATATTTATAAAATTAGGTTCTAACCATGAAAATTTTTAGATCTACTAAAATATGATGTTCTATATCGTTCTAGAACAACCTTTGAGCATAACAAAGTTATGCCAGGGCAATTTTATTTCAAAACGATATCAAACTCATAAAAATAACTTAAACCTAATTTTTATAAATAAGATTTTAGATCTAAAATTTATTTAAAATATGCTAGAATGACATGACTCTGATACCACTATTAGAAAATAGGTTGATTCGCATACATAAATCGGTACGATTATGCTAACCGTAGCGAAATCAACCTATTTTCTAACATTCCATACTTGGTCGAGCCTTTCATCATAATTGCTTGAAAAATTTTTGTTCAGAAGAAATCAGGCAGTTGCTTCAGAGCCCCCTCTTCAAGGCAGACATAGCTACTATCTTATTAAAATTCTTTACTTCAAGGGTAGCCACGTTGAAGCGAGCCAGATACTTTTGGCGGTCTTCTTCCTTCTATTGCTGAACAGAGAAGAGGCTATCCACATGCCTCAAATGAGGTCGGTTAGTGCCAAAATAAGTGACAAATAGCCTCTCAAGCTGCTCAAAAAAAGAGATGGATCTCTGTGGGAGTCTAGAGAACTATACCCTCACTGCCTTCTTGAGGCTATAGCAGGAAAAGCAATGTACAGTAGGGTATCAGAAGTCCCTTGTAAGGTCATGAGGGTCCTATAACCCTCAATATGATCCATCAGATCAGTAGAGCCATCAAAGGACTTGATGGTGGCCATCTTGAACCGATTTGAGATTGGTTCATTTAGAATTTCATAAGAGAGGAGATCGAATGTTGAAACCATCTTTATTCTGATATTGACCTCCTACCTGGATCTCCAGTAGGTGCTTCTCAAGATCCTAGATCTTGTTTTCCAGATAACCCCCTCTCTGGATTTTCATAGTGTCGGGGGTGGATTCACCGTCCGCTTCATCATCAATATGGTGTTCATCGTGATGGGCTGGCTGATGGCTGTGCTAAGATATAGCCTTCAGAGGAGGAGCTTCTTTCTATTGACGCTCCTCTTTTTTTTGAAGCTATTGGACAGCTGCTGTCAGAGTTTGAACTTGTTGAATAAGAAGGTTGAATTATTGAAGATCAACAGTAACTGATTGCTGTTGTGGCACCTCCGATACCCTTTTTGGAGAAGATGGAGAGGGCTGCTGTGCTCACGATTTAACCATCTTTCTACAAAAAAAATCAGGACCTTTCCTCTAGCACTAATCTGTTGCTGCGATGCTCAAAATCTAAAAAAAATGGATCAAATGAGGTCGGACTGGAGTGGCTGTAGTAATCTGATCTGAATCTTCTCCAAAAAATCTATAAAATAAGTCAAGAAACTGGATGGAGATCCTCCGATTCTTGACCCTTCGATGCTTGAGTCAGCTTTGATCTTGAGAACAGAGATAAAAAGAGTGGTAGAGTGAGAAGGTTTGAGTGGAACTAGGGAGTTTGGACTGGATAGGAGCTAGAGCTCTCATTTGAAAACTGGTAAAGCTCTCTACTGACAAAGTCTCTCCTAGTTTCAGAGATATAAACTTACCAATGGAGGATCCCTAACCCTCTATTTATAAAAGGGCTGACAAGGCCATTACAGAGTTGTTAGGCCGTTAAAGGAGTTTGTTAGGCAGTTAGAGCCACCTGTAAGTGAGCTGGAAGATGATCGTAAGTATTAGCTGAGAGTGAGGTCATACCAAGCTGTATTTGCCAACTGTATATGAGATCATGGCTAGCTATGGTCTAGTTATAGAGATTGTGGCCAGCTCTCATAGGATGGCCATTGCCGTTAATGTAGTAGTTCACCTCAGTAAATGATTGGGATGAATAAAGACGTTATTATTAGTTAAAATCTGTGATCTCGGATATAAGGAGCACCGTGATTCAGGTCGATAAATATCTGACCTCGATATTCACTTATCAGCAAATTAATACATCGTATTCGATGCTTTGAGATTGATGATTCCTTGATCTCATACGATGATGCCATATCGGTTAAGATTGGTTTATTGCACCAATAATTATATTAGCTGTTATAAAGATCGTTTATATATAATATGCTTTCTTGTGCTGGGCATTACGAACAACATGAGACGACATGAAAAATTGGGTAAGAAAAAGGCATAACAATTTGAGAGTACCACCCCTATCCTCCTATTGCACGGTGGGCCCTCTTGTGATGTGGGTGTTGCGATGCTGCATCTTGGGGTTCACAAAGTTTGGGGGTTCCAAGTGTGTGAAACCCAAACTTAATCAACTTTGAAGGGCAAGCTTTTTCCACCAAATATAGAGGACAAGCCTTTTCTCTGGCAGGAAAAATGGAGAGTGTGGAAAAACTATATTGGCACTTGGAAGAGATGAAATAGAGAAAGCCACTCTCGTTGGATAATTGGATGCTTATATTGCTGAGGTTTCATGATCACATTTTGCAGCAGAATCCCATGTCTTTAGCCTATTTCCAACATGCAATAACCCAAACCCACTCCCATTAGAAGTAAAGATTTGTGCAAGTGCTTTATGCGAGATGCGTCTTTATAGCTGCTTGCGTAAAGTAAAGTAAAGTTTAAGAGCACTCGTAAAAGCTAGAATTGGTCAATACAACTCGTGAAAATCCACAGTTATGACCATGCTAATTGGGAAAGCCGATTTGCTAATGAACAAATGGAAGAACAAGACCAACAAAAAAGGTAGTAATAGTTATTGGTAGGTGGAAAGTCGATGATCTATGGATGTCGCAAGGCAGTTTGAAGAATATTAAAAAAGGGAGAGAGTGGATTAATCTCAATTCAAATCGTAAGTGACTCAATTGTACAATTCAAATTATAAATATTGTGTTAAAATAACCACTTCAAGAAATAATAATGTAGCAGTGCAAATTATTATCATAACTAACAAACCCTGCATTACAAATGATCTATTTTTGTATTCCATCACATGAGATGTGTTAGAACACAACCGAATATAGTCTAAGAAAACTAACAAACTTACTTATCTACTTTATAGAAATAAATAATTTAACACATAAAAGATCACGAAACCAAAATTGAAATGTAATCGAAAGCGTGAGCAGCACTGTCCTAAGATGTATTTCTACCCTTCGTGCAGAAAACGTCAAAAAGATCATCCCAAGATACGATCGGTATCCTCCACCTATGAATACGATCGTAGAGAAGGTTGATAAAGGCTCTTTTAGTATCCAGAAAGAGAAGAAGAAAAATTGAGAAGGATAGTAGAAGAATTGCTTGGAAAAATAGAAAGAAGAAATGGTTGAGCTCTCGAATTGCTTGCTGTATTAGGGAATCTATAAGCCTTTTTATAGCCACCCAATTTTGAACATTGGGCCAGCCCAACGTTCAGAAACTAAATAACCCAAATTAAAATCCAAACATTCGAGAGGATTAAAAGCCCGATGATTAAAGCCTAATGTTCTAAAATTAAGACCCAATGTAAAAGGATTAAAAGCCCACAATGTTCAAATTTAAAGGCCAACATTTAAAACATTTAAAGCTCAACATTCAAAAAATATTAAATAATCATTAAAAATAAATAAAAGATTAGAATAAATATTTCAAGTTGGCATGGTGGGCTTAGCCAAACCTCTTTCATATATAAAGGGTAAAAGAAATCTTCCCACTCCCAACGCGGGACTAAAAGATCTAAAAACTAAGTGAAAACATATTTAGAGGGAATTCAATTGGAAAATTTTGAGTTTCCAAAATTTGAATTTTTCACTAACAGCTCTCCACAAAACTCAAAATTTTTCAAATAATATTAAAATAAAATAATACAAAGTTTTGGGTGCTTATGCTATGCAATGGGTAAGGTGACTTAATCTTAGTATGAATAGTTTACATCTAAAGAAAATAGAGTGAACCAGATCTTGAACTATATTTTTTTGACCCAAACTTTCACTACTACACACATAGTATAGAGTTTCTTCATCACTGGTTTGTGCATTGGTGGTCCTACACAAGTATCTTGATTTTTCATGATCAATTGCTAGAAATATTGCCCAAATCTTATATCCATGGTCATATACGATATTTTCACATAGGTGAGCCCTTCCAAGGATATGTGTAAAGGTATATCTCATAGAAAATACTATCTCAAATCTCATTCAGAGCTACAGTTCTTCCTAACTACTACACAAGAGCACTGAACACCATAGGGATGGGATGAAATCTATGACTCCTATATCAAATAAACCACATGTACTTTTCGACCAATCAATTAGCTTGTTATTACTATATTAAACTTTCTTCAAGGGATCTCCTATCACAGATGTTGGATTCTCACTATTAGAAGATCCTTTATAGACAAAATCCCATGCCCCTCGATATCTCAAGGACCTTAGTCCTATTCAAGCCTTTAGTAAGACAGTCAATAAGATTTTGATCAGATTTTATAAAATTTAACACTATTATATTATGCTTTTGTTGTCATCTAATAGATTTTTAATCTTAACTTTATATGTCTATTAGTTTTAGAATTTACAAATTTCTTTTGACAAAAGTCAATTGCAGCTCTAGAATCATAGTGAATAGATATAGGAGGATGGGAGTTTGTATCAAAGGAATGACAACAATAAACCTTTAAGCCACTCGACTTCTATGGATGTGATGTCAAGGGCTATTAATTCTGCCTTCATGGTACTTCTAGCTGTTACAGTTTGCTTTACAGATTGTCAAGAAATAGCACTACCACCAAGAGTAAAGACATATCCAGAAGTAGACTTAATATCTAAAGAAATAAATATTCAATTAGTATCATTATATCCCTCAAGTACGGTTGGGTATCCAACAAATCTAAGTTCATAAGAAATGATACATTTAAGATATCAGAAGACTTTCTAATGCAATCCAGTGAGACATACTAGGGTTATTGGTATACCTACTTAATCTAGAAACAGTATAAGCTATATTAAGTCTAGTTCTATTAGCTTGATATAATAGTGATCCAATGATTTGAGAATATTTTTTTGATTTAAAAAGTTATCAGTATTTATTACTAATTGAATACTATGATCATATGGTGTAGATAAAGAAAATGATCAGAGTATCCAAACTTATCTAAGATTGTTTGGGTATAATGAGATTGAGTTAGATAATAAGAGTTAAAAGATTTATTAATCTTCAAACCTAAAATTACATCAAGTTGACCAAGATCTTTCATGTCAAAATGATTTGATAATAAAGTTTTGATATCATTAACTAGATCAATATCAGGTGCTAGTATGAGAATATCATCTACATATAAATAAAAAGAATACATCGATCATCAAATCTCTTATAATATAAATAATTATCAAAGTCATTGATTTGGAAACTACTAGAAAGAATAACACTATCAAATTTCTTATACTATTGCTTAGATGCTTGTTTAGTCCATATAATGACTTAACTAGCTTGCATACTTTATTCTTGATCAGGCCCAGAAAAATCTTCAGATTGTCTCATATAAATCTCTTCTTCTGGATCGTCATGAAGAAAGATAGTTTTGACATCCATTTGATAATAAAAATTTATGAATAGAAGCCAGAGCAAGAAGAACTCGAATAGTGGAGATATGAGTAATAGGAGAATATGTGTTGAAGAAATCAAATCTAAACTTTTATTCAAAATCTTGAGCTACAAGCCGAGCCTTGTACCTTTCTACAGATCCATCTATTCTAAATTTTTCTAGAAGATCCACTTATATCCTAGAGGTTTACTTTTAAGAGATAAGTTAGTAAGAATCCAAATATTATTTCCAATGATTGATTTTATCTCACTATTTATTACCTCCTTCCAAAAAGGAGTTTCAGGAGAGCTCATAGCATCTTGATAGGTTGTCGGTGTTTCTTCAATCATGAAGGTTATAAAATCTTCACTGAAACTCTTTGAAGTTCTAGCTCTGAAGTTCTAGCTCTTTTACTCCTCCTAAGTTCTAGATTAGGTTCTAAAATACTATGATCAGGTTGCTAAGTAGAAGGATGATTGGATGAAGAGTCAAATATTGAACTAAAAATTTGAGTTTTGAAAGAAAAATATTTTCAAAGAAAGTTGCATCTTAGATTCAATGATGGTATCATTTGAGATTCCAAATATTTCAGAATTAATTACTAAAAATCTAAAGTGTTGCTATCAAGAGAATATCCTACAAGATAACATCTACAGTTTTAGATCCAATCTTTTTCTTTAGGTTCAAAAATTCCTATCTTTGCTAGACACCCTCACACTTAGAAGGAACTAATTAAGCTTAGGTATATGTCCCTTCCAAAGTTCATATGGAGTTTTCTCATTATCCTTAGATAGAATTCTATTTAGAATAAAATAGGCTGATAGAAGAGCCTTCCCCTATAAGTTCTGAAGTACACCAGAACTTATAATCATAGCATTAACCATGTTTAGTTGGGTTCGATTCTTATGCTCAGCCACACCATTATATTGAGGTGAGTATCAGGCTGTGACTTCATGAATTATTCTATGCTCTTCATAAAATAAAGCAAACTCATTTGAATCATCCTCATCTCCTCTATCAGAACTTATTATCTTAATCTTTTGCTTTTATTGATTTTTAGCTTCAACTTTATAACTTTAATTTGTTAAGTACTTCATCTTTTATCTTTAAGAGATAGATATAACAATATTTGAAAATTTATCTATAAAAGTCACAAACTATTGACTTCTACCTCCTGTTGCTCCCCTATTTGAATCATATTATACATCACTATGGACAACTTCTAACTTTTGGATATTCCTAATTGAGATTGATTTAAAACGTTTTCTAGGTTGCTTGGATTGTGCATATATTTCACATTTACTATGATCAATTTGATCTTAGGGATTAAATTTAATTAGATATTTTTATGATTGAGCTATGACTTGCATGACCTAGCCTACTATGCCATACATCATAAGATTCAATGTTCATCACATGAGATTGACTAGAGTATAAGAAAGAATTTTTATTAATCAAAAGAGGCAATACATTAATCTTAAAAGGTAATTTTATTAATTGAAAGAGGCAATACATTAATCTTAAAAAGGCCCTCAGATATAAAATATTTTTCAACAAACATTTCACTTTTGGAGATTATAACTTTATTTGATTCTAATACAACTTTATAGCTTAGTTGTATTAACAAAGATCCACTTATTGGTTCCTACGAATCTCAGAAATATACTGGACACCATGTAGAGTTAGAGTCTTTCCAGATGTAAGCCGTAGTTTGATAGTTCCAACTCCTAGCATGTTAACAGATGTCTCGTCACCTACGGTTATACTTCCTCCACTTGAGTTTTGATAGGAATAAAATCAAGCCCCATCAATATAGACATGAACATTGGCACTAGAGTCTCACCACTAATCTAAGTTTGAAAAGATAAGATTAATAGTAGGTACAAAGGTTACTGATCTAAAGATAGGATTTGAAGGTCCGGCCTCTATCATGTTGACTTGACACTTGGGTTGGTTAGTTGACCCTTCCTGAAAGAGATGATCTTTGTTCTTCATACAATAGCACTCAGCAGCTAGATGATTGTCCCAACTACAAACAAAGCAGAATCTTCCATCATTATTCTTCTTATTCTCTTTGGTTGATTGGATTTAAGATTGTCTTTAGAACCTTTATCTTTGGGCCTAAAGTTCTTAAACGTAGGTTTATAGTTGCGGTTTGTTCTAGATTGATGACCCTTAAAATTTTGATTCTTATCTTAAGAACTAGTCCCAGTCAAATTTATCTTTGTTTGCATTTGATTCTCCTTAGCCTCTCTAAGTCGGTGTTGGTCTTCTATTCTAATGGATTGAATGACTGATCTGAGGCTAAGGGTTCCTTGGGTTCTTCTAAGTTCTTGGACAAACTTAGACCAGTCAGGTGATAACCTATCAATTAGGCAAGATATTTGATAATTTTCAACTAACACAAAACCACCCCTATGAATCTTGTGGATATAGTTTTGAAATTGATAGATTTGATCATTGATAGAGACATTATCTATCATTTTGTAGTTGTTAAAATCTATTATAGTGAAACGTTGAGTACCTTCATTCACTATAAAAAATTGACTTTTAGCTATAGCTATTAGCGATGACAAATTTGCCATCGCTAATAATAGTTTTTATCGATCATAAATTATGATCAAAAAATAAGTGGTCACAAAAAAAATTATTTATTAAACTTATTAGCGATGGCGAAAAGAGTATTAGCGATGGCAACTGTCGTAGCTAATAATCATTAGCGACAGCACTAGCAACGATGGAATGAGCCGTCGCAAAAAAAAATTATTTATTGAACTTATTAGCGACAACAAAAATAGTATTAGCGATGAAAAATACCATCGCGAATAGTCATTAATTAGTGACGGCACTATTAGTGATGGAATGAGCCATTGTAAAAATAAAAAAATTATTTATTAAACTTATTAGCGACGGTGAATACAGTATTAGCGATGGTAAAATGCCATCGCTAATACTTATTTTCTCCTTTAATTTCCCCACCTCGATTTTACCTCCCCATCGATGACTGATCGAACCCCCTGACCCTCTCCCCCTCTCTCGATTCCCCTACTCACACCGTGCCGCCAGAGCCCACGGCCTCCTCCACCCAGCCTCCACCACCACTCCTCCTTTCCCTGACCCCGCCCGCGCCCCACCCCGCCCTACAGCTTTGCTGACCACACCCCGCTCCTGCCCCGCAGCTCCCCATGCCCCTCAGGGCTTTGCCGATCGTCGATCGTTGTGGTGCATGATCCGACCTTCGATTTGCACCAAGGTAGGTGAATCCTTTCTCGACTCCCCCAGCATTATTTTTTTCTTTTTTTCTATGGATAGATGGTGCGTTGTTTTCTTTTGCCTTCAGTCTCGAGTCATCTGGAAGGATCCCGCCCTGCTCTCCTCGCAGCAACCTCCATCGGTGTCTGCCGTCGCCTTCATCTCTATCATCACCGGCATCGGCCTTGCCCTCATCTCCCTCAGGTGCTTTCCTTTCCACATCCCCCCCTTTTTTTGGTTTCGGACCTCTCCCGAACCCTCTCCAAGCTCGCCACCCCTCAACCCCCTCCTTTCTCCCCCGTCGCCTCCCACCTGGCCCCTTTCCATCGGCCCAACCCATAGATCCGCCACCCCTCACCCCCATCGCTGTTGCTCCTTTCTCCCCTTCGCCTCCCGCCTGGCCCTTCTCACTACCCCAACCTACAGATCGGCCATCCCTTGCCCCCCACTGCCACTCCCACAACTTTGCCAACCCGCCCCACCCCGCAGCTCTCCATGCCCCTCAGGGCTCTACCGACTGTCGATCGTTACGGTGCATGATCCGACCTTAGATTTGCACCAAGATATGTGAATTTAAAAAATATTTAATTATAAATTTTATAAAAAATAAAATTACTAATCAATTAAAATAGATTTTAAAAAATTTAATTATAAATTTAAAAAAAATTAAAAAACTATTAGCGACGATATTAGCGACAAAAAATACCATCGTTAATAGTTTATTAAAATAAATAAATAAAAAGTATTAGCAATGACATTAGCGATGGAAATATTGTCGCTAATACTTTTCCTTTGTAATTTTTTTTCTTCCCTCGTGCGCCCTCGTTTTCCCCGCATACCCTCATGCCCTCATTTTCCCCATCCCCCTCATTTTCCCCACCCTCTTTCTCCGCCTTCGGTCCCCCACTGCCCCCTCTGTCCCTCACCTTCGGTCCTTATTTCTCCGCTGCACTGTTGGATCCGACGTCCCCGAGCACCCAACTACCTCCCCAAGCCCCGACCGTCTTCTGCCTCCTCGAGCCCCCGATCGTGAGCCCCAGTCACCTCCCGCCTCCACGAGCCCCGACCGCCTCCCACCTCCATTAGCCCCTGGCCGCCTACCACCTCCCCAGCCCCAACAGTGAGGCCCCAGCTGCCTCCCACCTTCCCAAGCCCCTGGCTGCCTCTCACCTCCCCGAGCCCCGACCCTGAGTCTCAAGCCACCTCCTTGAGCCCTAGGCCACCTCCCACCTCCCTGAGCCCCGATCACCTCCTACCTCCCTGAACATCTTGCAAGATCAGGCCCCCGCCGCCTCCCCTTCTCCCCCTCCCTCCTCTTGCTAGATCGGCCCTCGCCGCCTCCCCTTCTCCCCCACCCTCCCCTTGTTGGATCGGACCAGTGGCGGCCTCCCCTTCTCTCTCTTCCCTCCCCTTGCTGGATCAGATCGCCTACCATCTCCCCCTTCTCCTCCCGCCTCTCCCCTCATTGGATTGGACATGTGGCCCCACCTCTCTCCTTCAGACCACCCAATTGTCAGAGCACCATGCCGCCAGACCCGTGCTATCACATTATGAATATTAGTGATAGCGACTGCGATGGTGCTGTTGCTGTCGCTAAAAGTTCTTTATTTAATATATTAATTAATTTAATTATATAATTAATTAATTAATTATGTATTAATTTATTTAATTAATTAAGTATTTATTTAACTATGATGACTACCTACTCCATGCGCTTATCTACTCCAGTGGTGGCCGGAGGAGTATTTCTCTAGGCCCTAGGCCCGACTCGAGGAGATGGTCAGGGGCTGGGGGAGGCTATGACGACTACCTATGCAAGATGCATTTAAAGAGTCTAGAAAGAGATCAATGGAGGTGATGCATTTCTATTCTTGTTGTTGTAGTTATAGGGCACGAAGGAACCAGATCTAGGGTTTCAGGGTTAGATCTTGAAACTTTTTCAAGATCAGGCAGTGGAAGACTAAAATAAATCAAAAATTTATCTTATAAAATCAGAGAATCTCTAG
>KE507380.1:78828-89372 GCA_000441515.1 Elaeis oleifera
ATACTCCTTGGTTAAGAGGACAACCAACCTATATGGCAACAACGACCTATGCTTGATAAACGTTGTCATCCTTGGTAACAACGTATCATTTGGTCACGAACAGGTTTAAGGACTAAACGACAAATCCTCCTTTATCGAGTCTAAATAGTCCTAAGGACTTCACCACAATACAGGAGTTCATTAGAAGATGAAACAATTTGTGATAAAAAATACCACAATAACTTTTATTTATTTATAATTCATATATTAATACAAAAAGAGCACAACTGTCAACAAACTGACGATTGACTTTGGGATACTATTCCCAACAACAAGACTTTAACTCTCTTGATTAAGTCTTTCAAAGATTGAGGTAGGCTAATGAAAATAGTACAAAAACATGCCTTGAAGATTTATTAAGAGAACAAAATCTAATGAAAAAGTGCATACAAATATTAAAAGAAAGGTAAAACTTATAAAATAAAGACATAGGAGAAAAGAAGAAGAAACCTAGAAGAGATCTTAGAATCAAACGGAAAACCTGCTGGTTGAAGAAAAGAGCCCGTAGAGTTCATAAATTGTATAGAAAAATTCATAAACAAAATTGAGTTGTGAAATTCAATATAAAATAAGAGGAGGACATAAGTTTAAAATTGAATTTGATAGATTTGGGGCTATGTAAACTGCATAAAAAAGGGACTAATTCCTTATGAATACTTTGAGAAATAACTCACAAAGTCCACATGGCAGATGGGGAAGAGCTTAAAGGAAACTATAAAATCACTGAAATCTATATCTACATAGGAAACACCTGCAATAGGACATTATTTCTATTAGTTAAAAACCTACGGCAAGGAGTTATCTCAGAATATCCATTTTTATCCTTAATTAAATATTTTACCATTACTGGAAAGGGAATCATGATCCACATTGAGGGTAAAAAGGCCACATTCAAATTTAGGACAAAATTGGAAAAGACATTTTTGAATCAAACAAAAGAAGCAATCGAATAAAAAAAATTTGTAAGTAAATTGTCGTATGAAATTTAGAATTTAAGGATAGATAGAATTCTATTCAATCCTAAATTCCAAGATAGGGTAAAAGCCTTGGAAAACAAAAGAAAACTTACGCTCAAACTTACCTCCAGCCTTTTAGTACAAAAAAGACACCAAATAAATTTACCTTATATTCCCAAATTTAATGAACAAAAAGTTTCCACTAAGGCTAGGCCCATACAAATGAACAAAAGACTATTAAAAGTATGTAAGGAAGAAATCAAATTCTTACTTGAGAAAAAACTAATTAGAAAAAGCTCCTCTCCATGGAGTTGTGCTACCTTTTATATGGAAGATGCAATATAAAAGAAAGGAAGTTCCTAGATTAGTAATAAACTACAAATCTCTTAACAAGGAATTACGAGTGATAAGGTATCCAATTTTCAATAAACAAGATCTAATAAGAAGGATCCATTGATCCCAAATGTATTCTAAATTTGACATGAAATCTAGATTTTAACAAATCCATATAAAAGAAGGAGATGGGTACAAAATGACCTTCACAACAACCTTTGGATATTACTAATGAAATGTAATGCCCTTTGGGTTAAAAAAATATAACTTCTGAATTCCAAAAATTATGAACAAAATATTTCTTTCTTATACTAATTTTGTAATAGTTTATATTGATGATGAATTAATATTTTCAAAAATAAAGATTGACATTGGAAGCATTTAAATATTTTTCACAAAGTAATAACAAGAAAGAGATTAGTTGTCTCCACAAGAAAGATCAAGTTATTTCAAATAGAGATTCAATTTTTAGGATGGAAGGTTAAACATGACCAAATTAATATCTCCAATTAACAATGTCATCCAACTTGTAGATAAATTTTCTGATGAAATTAAAGACAAAACATTATCATGAGGATTTTTGAGATATCCTAATTATGTATCATATTTTTATAAATAGCTCATAAAAGACAGAAAAATTTTAATGAATAGACTAAAAAAGAATCTGCCAGTATAGAGAGAACAACATATTGAAGCAGTAAGAAACCCAAGATGTCCTCAACAGTCAAGTTTAAAAACTAAACTGCTGGAAAAAGGTTCCAAGAGTTATAAATAAAGAACTCCAATGATAAACCCAAGATGTCCTCAACAGTCAAGTTTAAAAACTAAACTGCTGGAAGAAGGTTCCAAGAGTTATAAATAAAGAACTCCAATGTATTATTTATCAAATGGCAACAAATCTACATGAAATACTAAAACTATTAATTGACAAGAAGTCAAACAAAATATATTAGCCTCCAAGTAGAATTTAAATTAAAATTATACTCTCGGTCTTCCTTAAGATAAAATCAACCAATTATTTTGATAGGAAACATCAAAGAAGAAAAATCCCTCTAGGGAGATTGCATCCCAAGGATACTTCTCTCAGGCTCTATCTCAATCTTGAAATCCAAAAACTCCTATGCCTATGGCACTATCTACACCAATGATCAAAGAACCATTGTCCCTATATATCCAAAGTTGAAGAAAAACTCTTTCCTTTGGAATTATATGATTTAAACTCTACCATCGAAGATCTTCTAAAATACCGGCTAGAAGAAAATTTTTATATCCCTAAAATAAGGGAAAAGAATTGAGTTCTCTATGAATCCATTCTCACTCAAACTAAAAGTACCTATGTTCACCATAACTACAAAGGCCCTGATAAGTATGCCTTCATCAAACTTTCCATAATGAGAATCTACTCCATCAATGATTGGCATCCTTTCCTCAATCCCAATTCTACTGGAACCATGGTAATAAAAAATCATGTGATTGACCCTTCAACTATTGGGTTTATCTGGATGCCTGGACAAATGTTTTCTATATTCAAAGCTCCAAATTTAAGCATTCATAGTTTGTAAAATTCTCAAACCATATTAGCCTTTTGCCCATATGGTTCTACCAGAATTGCTGGTTGAAATTTGAAGCCACACAAGATATGCTATCAGACAAATAAAAGCAATATCCATAGTATATTCTACTCAATGAATTCAGCCTCATGAGGTTTTATGCCAAAATAGGTCTACCTTGGATACTTGAATGGAAATTTAATTAAAAATGACCAATTCCACTCTCTTTATCCAAAAAACCTATGTCAAGAGATCAAATCTATTCAATGAAAATCCAATTATTCATGGGAATCTATTAGAAAGAGCTCCAACAAGGACTCATAATCTATATCAAGTATAATTATAAGTAAATTAGGACCTGAAAAATAACAACCCTACTTATCAAAAAAAGATCTCCATGTCTAAATTTATAAAAACTATGCTTAAAATGTCTCAGAAATCCTCTCAACCTCTTAATATGATGTATGGAGAGCCCTATTTGCAGAAAAATTTGCTAGGACAATCTTCTTTGCCAATATGAGTGATATACTATTCACCCCTCAAACATGAAGAAGACAAAGACGTTATGAACTTATTTGGCACCGAAGACTTCTAAAGGATCTGAAGCTAAGAGACTAGAAGGAAATAGATTCCAAGAACCAAACGATCTCCAAAGAGGGAAAAAGACAAAGATCAAAGTAGCCTATTGACTACAGAAGGAACCATCAGAAGAAAGAAGATAGATAGTAGAAGAAACCAATCAAAGAAATAAAATAAAAAGAAATCACATCCAATTTTGTTAGCTCTCTTGCTTTTGATTTTTCCTTATTCCTTCTTTGGCAGGCAATACCATAGCCCCATTACAATCTAATAAAGACCTTTCGATCTAAATTAATAAGAATGTCTATATTAGTAGAGAGCTGTGAGAAGAGCAAGCATATGAAGTATTCAAATTCATTATTCATGGGTTTGCATGATTATAACTGAATGCATGAAAGAACTTGGGATTGGTTATTCATACACACATCTCAAATTTCATGATTAGATATTATTAACATTTGAATTATGAAAATTCTTGATTGAGTCTACAAATTCTCTTGGATCATATCTGTGTACTATCTTTGAAGTATGGAAGTGAATATAAGATTAAGATTAGAATACATAAATATGAGCTTATCTATTGGTTTATCATTCTCTTTGCTCGAGGATGATCAAAGCTTAGTTTGGGTTATTTGATAAGCTCATATTCATATTATATTTTTACCCTTATTTATTAAGTTTTGACTCATTTTTGATTTATGTTGCTGAAAATTATACTCTAATGTGGGCGTATTTTACATTTCAGGAAAGAAATAAAAAGAAGAGAAACCCATGCAAAAATTGGAACCAAAATCATGTTGGATTTGTACCCTAAAAGCCAATTGTTGGTTGATGCATTTTGTAATTTCAGGACTTAAACTTGTAACTTTTTATTATCAATAAAGGACTTTTTCATTCCAATCATATTTATGTGTCCATGATTTATCCTAAAATTAACAAAGATGATTTTTTGTATATTTTTAAAGTGTTAAGAATTTGAGACATACATTAATTAGTGGTTAATTTCTAAATACTTCTGATCAAAAGATCGTCATAGAGGATAGTGATCAATCTGTTCGATATCGATGCACAGTTCACCTCCCTTGTGGGCAGATGAGTCTCAGATCTACAGTGTAGGGACACTAGAATGAGAGTACGGATGATTGTTAGAGAATAACTTGCACTGAGTATGATCAACATGAAAAATCATATGGATGTCTGCTCACTCGTCAATAGTCTTCTCGATGCTGCAATGGTGTGAGTGATCTTTTAACCTGTGATGTCATTGGCTATTCGCAGTGACGCTACTGAGTTTAACTGTACATTTCTTGATCCCTAACTATTCGGATCTTTGCTATGCATATTGGTTTTAGTAGGTTCAGATTCGCTGTTTGGAGTAGGATGTACCTATAAGAAATCTATCGATCTTGATAGAAAAGGAGAAGTCCTATGCGATTTACGAGACTGAGTTCAGAAAGTCCTGGGCCAAAGCAAGTGTAAATACTAGAAAAAATTTTCATGGGATTCAAAAATGAACTCGAGTCAAGCCAATCTAGCATATGACTGACAATGAGGTCTGACGAGTTCTCCATGACCTCCGTCAAGTCGGGACTTATGATAGAAAGACTGAATCATACGATAACTGTACCTAAAGATTCATACTTTCATTCTACTAGATTGTCACTACATACTGTTAGATATCATTGATGGATTGTGAGACTCATCGGGTATCATCTTGATGATCGATAACCCTCGAAGGGTAGAATTGAACATGTTCCGATCCATCGAAAAAATTTCGATGATATTGTGATGGAGATGACAACATATCTCACTACCAAATAGAATAAAACTTGAGGGGTCATACACTAAGAAATTTAATTTAAATTTATCAATTGGACTTATGAAGTTCTAGTTGGATTAGAATTTATTGAAATCCTATTAGATTTAAGAGAACCATAGTAGCACATGGTTAAACCTAATTTTCTCGAGACTTCGATTTGATCAAGTCAGCCTTAAACCTAATCTAAATCCATTTGAATCTAATTGGCTCCTAATTGTGAGCTCAAGAAGATTGGATTAAGTTAATTAGTTGGCTAAATTATCTCCTCATTATCTTTTCACTATCTCCTCATTATCTCTTAGAGTGTGTGTGGAATAGTAGGAAGAAGGGTGGTGCCTACCTCCTTTTTTGGCCGGACCAGGGGGCGCTAATCTCCTGGATAATGCAAGAGAGGCCTGCCCCCTCTTGTAGCATGGTGTGGAGGGGGGAGAGAGAGAGGGGCCATGTGCCCCTGTTGAATAAAAATCCTAAAATGGGGCGCCAAGGGTTGGCACCCCAACCACCTGCCCTGTATTCTATGGGCGCCCCATATTCTTGCCAAAGGAGGATGATAACATACCAATTAAATCTGATTTTATTAAAAAATTAGATTAAAAAGATAAAATTGTTTATGAGATAAGGATGTATCTTTTTAAGTTAACTATATTTCTCGTTTGAATCAGAGAAGGGCCTATATAAAGAGAAGGTCTCCTAGGATTTTAAAAGTTAATTTTTATGCACTAAAAACTAGATCTCTCTTCCTTTGTCCCTTCTTCATGCCTCACCCTCTCTCTCTTCTCTTTCCCACACCCAAAGGTTGGGCATCCCACCTTTCTACATGCCAAGAGTTGAGGAGTTGTTCATCTACAGCGAAGAACAAAAAGAAAAGGCTGCAGATCAAAGAGTTGATTTCGCAGTCTAGATCAAAGAGTTGATCGATATTTTAAAGCTGAGATCTTACTTAAAAAAGAAGAATTTATGATGAAAAAAGATTCAAGATTAATTTCGATGGATATCTGTAGAGGTTGGACACGTGTGCGGCTCGAAAAACTTCAAACTAGTGATCATCGATAATGGTGAATTTCTACCCACGCTAAGATATTGAAATTTGATCTCATACTAATTTAATTTTAGATTATATGTATGATCTTTTCTCCTAGACTTGGATAGGATTAGATAAGAACTAATACATGTAGGGTTAAAGGGTTTAACTTGATTATTTTTTCACTGCGATCAAAAAGATTTTTGAAATCTACACATGCACCCTATCTGATATTCTAACAGTCGTATCAGAACCACGGATTTTTAAAGATATATATGATCTGATTTTTATCTTAAACCTAAAAGTTTTAGTGATTTAAAATTGATCTTGTGTTGATATAAGGTTGTCCTGGTATAGGGTTTACCCCCTATATTGTAAAGGTTATCCTAGCATAAGATTGATCGATTTTAAAAATTATTTTTAAAATAATTAAATCAATCTTTTAGATTTAAAATTAGTATATATAATATATTTTATTTTATATTTAGATCTAAAATTAGAATGATTAAAAGTTCACATCAAACTAGTATAAGGTTGTCCTAGTATAGGGTTTACCCCCTATATTGAAAAGGTTGTCCTAGTTTGATGCGAATTAATTTTTGAAAAAATATTTTGAAATTATTTTAATCATTATTTTAGATCTAATTTTATACATATTTGATATGTGTAATTTTAGTTTTAGATCTGAAATTTGATGTATATATGATATATATTTTAATTTAGATCTGAAACTACATATATATGATATATGACATCAGGTTTAGATTTGAAATAGTTTCAAGATCATAAGTCACTAATGCATGCAATGAAACATAATTTAAAATTATTTTAGATCTAAAATTATCTTATTACATGTGGGTATGGGTTGAACAAATTAGGTCGAATGATCAAACTACAATTAAGGTCAAATTAATTAGATCAGGCTAGAATCTATTATCGATTTTGAGTAGTTGATTGAACCTAATCGATGGTTGATTAAGATTAGATCAAAGAGGCTCAAAATTGAGTTTAGTTATAGTTGATCGCATCAATTCATATTTGATGTAAATTGATTAACTTAAAATCAAATTTGGCTTAGTAGTTCGGACCCATTTCAATAAGTTAAATTGATCGATTCTAATCGACCAATTTAGTATCTAAGGTAAGTATTTAGATGGTGATTATTTAATTGGTTCCATTGTCTGATCTAATCAATTTTGATTAGTGTCTAAGAAAGTAATGGAGGGACCTCCACTCATCTTAACTTATCTGGCTATTTTGGGAGATTTAGTTTCATGCTAGGTTACTTGTTGACTTGAGTTCACCTATGCTGACTAGGCTGGTTAGACATGTTGATGTGCTGACTTGAATTTAATCAGTCAGATATCATATCTACTGATTTAGAAGAGATCTAAATCTAAATCTCCTCACTAAATATTAAGTTTAGAGATCTTCCATCATTGTAGAGATGCGGATGTCTTTCTGGTGTTGATCGTTCTCGACTGTTACAGTGATTCGATTGTATCGAAAAGGTACAACCACTCATCGATTTTTGATATCCTGGGGTAGAGATGGGGTTGGTCTCAATAACTGTTACGTGAGGGTCCCAATGATGGCTTTGCCCCTGCTGGTGAATGATGGGTCTGATTTAACTAAGAAATATGCCAATAACTGTTAGGTGAGGCCACAAGACTTAGAGACCAAGCCTACTACATCTTGCTTAGTGAAGCAATGGATAAAGTATTATCCACTTATTGGTCTGTACTCACTGATAACTGTTTGGTGAGGTGTGTATAGATTAATAAGATCGTAGTACCCACTTGAAACCAATCGCGTATAGATTTTTGTTTCTCTACTCGAGGAGTATGGAAGATTCAAAAAAATAGTGGGAGCCTTTATTTATTTTTAAAATCCCTAGAACAAATATTTTTATAAATATAAATATCTAACTAGAAACTGTTCTCTCTGTAGATAACCATATCGAGTTCCAACCCGTTAGCCTGTATCCTCGATACCAATAAGTTGATCGATACCAACTATAAAGACTGGCTCTGAAATCTGAGAATCATTTTTAGCTCCAAAAAACTCACCCATGTCCTTGACCAGGATGCACCTGTATTACCTGCTCGTCTATCTCCTGATCAATGAGCCATACTTGAAAAATGGATGGATGAAGATAACAAGATAAAGTGTTACATTTTAGCATCCATATCTAATGATCTTCAGCAATAGCATGAAGACATGAAGATTGTCAGAGAGATGCTAACTCACCTGCAAGAGTTGTATGGTGAGCAGAGTCACACAGCTCGTTTTGAGATCTCTTGGAGACTTTTTAGAGTGAAGATGCATGATGGGCAGTTCGTCAATGATCATTTTGATAATGATCAGGGACATCGATATGCTTCGGAAGCTTGGTATGAATATGGATAAGGAATTACAGGTGGATCTGATCCTCTAGTCTCTTCTTGATTCATATGGATAATTCATCATGAACTACCATATGAATAAAATCAATAGCACTTTGTCTGAGTTATTGAATATACTGGTAATAGTAGAGGACATCTTGAAGAGTTCAAGAGATACAGTTCTAGCTGTGGAGCAGGCTTTCTCCAAAAGAAAGTCTTCTTTCAAGAAGAAGAAGCTTGCGAAGAAGCAGAAGAATGAGGTCAAGTCCAAGAAGCAAGTTTCGAAGAAGACCGATGATAGAGAAAAGTGTTTCCATTGCAACATCGAAGGCCACTGGAGGAGGAACTATCTGACCTACCTGGCGACTGTCAAGAGCAAAAAGAAGGATGGGCTTTCTGAAGGTATGTCTGATATGCTCGTTATTGAAACTAATCTAATGGCTTCCTCTTCTTCTACTTGGGTTCTAGATTCTGGATCAAGTGCTCACTTATGCACTTCTATGCAGGGTCTTGAAGAAGTGAGAGGGCTGAGAGTGTTGGAGTTTCATGATTTCATGCACGCAAAATTTTTCAAAACAAGTATGCAGCGAAATTTAAAATTTTAGATTAAATCTAATTTAATCTAAGCATACACAAGGTCAAATCTTAAAATTATAAATAGGATCATCATATGTGAGATAGAATTCAGATACAGAAATCAAATAGAAAAAAATAAATAGAGAACATACCTGAGCATGGATCAATCTTCACCGCGAACTGATGATCATGGATGTCTTCCGAAGGTCCCTTGAAGCCACACAAGTGTCCGACCTTTATGGGTATCCACACAAGACTCTGATCTAATCAGAAGCTTTTTGATCTCATCGAGATGCTAGCTCTTTTACAGAGATCGCATCTTGACGGTTGAAAATTTTTTTTTCTCTCAAGACAATCTTAGAGAAAAAAAGTAGGAGGATGTTGATTTCTACGCTAGAGATCATGAGAAGAATCCTTTCTTCTTTTTCTTCCTTAAACTCATGCATCAAATCTCTACACTAGAGATATAAGAATTTTTCTAACTTTTGGATAAAGAGAAGAAGAGATACCCATATCTAAATATGGACAAAAGAGAGGAAGAGATGTCCTAACAACCAACCTTTGGTTGTTGTAAGAAGAAGGGATATGGAACAAATATACCTCATGCCCTCCACCTCCATGCTGCACCCTCTCCCCTTGTTTTCTCCATGAACTCTCCTCTAATTTTTGGCATCTCAACCTGATCACAATCAGCCATCTGACACCTTATAAGGTGCTGGGTTTAAATAGACAAAAGGGATAGAGTTTGGATAGGAAATAAGAGTCCAAACCTCTTAGGACTCTACCATAATTCATGCCGCCCACCCTTCTCCTTTTGCACCCAAGTTTCTCATGGAAAGAAGGAGTTTAGGAGTCCTTCTTACATGCTAAAAATGGGAGAAAGAATGGTGTCAAAACTTGGTTGGCATGGGCTTTGATTGGCACATGGAAAGGGAGAAGTTTTAATCTCATGGGATTCCTCTTTTAGGTGGCTGATTTAAACAAATTTAAATCTCAACCAATTTTAATCATATTAAGAACTGATTAGATCCAAATAGATAGAAACTAAATCTAATTTAGAGTCCAAACTATTTAGATTAGATGTCACCTAATTAGAAAAGGAGTCATAGTCCTTTTGGACTCTCTCTTGGTGCTTGAGTCAAACTTAATTTAATCCTAATCCAATTAAGATTTGGTGTACCCAACAAAATGAGAATTTCTAATCTAAATAAGAATTCAAACATTCTTGTTTAGATCCTAGTCTAATTAGGAATTGAGTCAAACCCAAATCCTAATTCAATTAGGAAT
>KE507381.1:65987-81377 GCA_000441515.1 Elaeis oleifera
ATAGGTCTAATCAATGCTTGATTTATCATATAAGCATACAGTGTTTATAGCTTTCATATAAAATATTTTGGTAGGTTGCTTTCATAATGCATGGTCTATGTCATCTCTTATAAAGTTCTATTCTTTCTTTCTACCACTCTATTTTGTTGAGGTGTCCTAGGGGTTAAAAATTATGGTCAATTCTAATTTCAAAATAAAAATTTTCAAAATCATGATTTTTAAATTCTATACCATGATTACTTTAATTTTCAAAATATTACTATCCTTTTTAGTAGTGATTTTCTTAAAGAGTTTTATAAACATTTCAAAAACTTCAACTTTATGTGTAAGAAATAAAATCTATGGATATCAAGAAAAGTCATTGATAATAATAAAATCAAAATATTTGCCATCAAAACTAATAGTCTCGATTGGTCCAGACAAATCTATGTATAGAAGTTCTAATAGTCTAGTAGTTGAAATAATATTTTTATATTTAAATAAAGATCTAATTTGCTTACCTAATTAACAAGCATTGCATACTTTATTCTTTTCAAAATTAAGTTTTGGCAAACCTCTAACTAAATCTTTTTGATTAATCTTGCAATGAAATCCTTGCTTGCATGACCTAATATATTATGTCAAATCCAACTAGCTTCATTAACTTTGGTATTCATAGCAACTAGACACTTAATATTAGCCCTATCAAGATCATCAAGATCTACCTAGTAAACATTTTTATGTCTCTTTCCTATGAATTTAATTCTATTGTCAGTGGAATCTGTTGTAATACAATGAGATGATTTAAATAAAATATCAAAACCCCTATCACATAATTGGCTAATACTAAGAAGATTATGCATTAAGCCATTAACAAGCAAAACATTTCTATAAAGGTGGTAGGAGTAATCTTGATATTATCAAGATCGATTATTTTTCTTTACTATTGTCTCTAAAAGTTACAATTCCCTCTTTAACTTTAGGAGAGATAAATTGAGATTTAACTCTTATCATGTATCTTGAACATCCACCATCAAGATACTACTTTTTGTTAACCCAAGGGATGCCAAGCACATCAGCAGAAAGATCATCAAGTTTTTTTAGATATCCAAGCTAGCTTGAGTCCTTTAAGGTTAGCATGAATATTTTCTTTTAGAACCCATATTTGTTTCACTTTAATATTTTTAAATTTATTTATATTACAATTAATAGCTTTATGACCTATTTTATTATTTTTGAAATATGTAAATGTATGCTTTTCAAAAGAAGGTTTTACAAAAATATTTTTCAAAAACATTTGTTTAGTTAATATATTAAATCCTAATCTAGTTTCATCAAAAATAATTTTCTATTTTTTAAAAAATATTTGAAGGTTTTGTAAGCTAAGGGTAAATTTATCTATGATAGGCTTCAATTTATTAACTTCTTTTTGCAAAGTGTTATTCTTTTCAATCAAATCATTTTGTTCTTTCAAAAGTTTTCCTTTTCTTATGAAAAGTTTCTTTCTTTAGCCAACAAAAGATTTAACTTTCTAAATTTTTATTTTTAAGACTTTTTAAAATCATCAAGTAACTCATAGAAAGCATCATATAATTCATCAAAAGTAAGTTCATTGAAATTATTTTTAGTCACCTCATCCTCATAAGCCATAAGGCAAATGTTGGCTTTTTTTCCCTTGTCTCTTCTTCTTCTTTAGAGCTTGAGTCTTCATCATTTCTTCAAGTTGCCATCATAGCCTTCTTCCTGAATTTTCTTGAACTCTTTTTGAGTAGAGAGCAGTTGCCTCTAAAATATCCAGGTTTTTTCATTCATAGCAAATGGTCGATTGCTCCTCTTTCTCTTTCTCTTTTCTTTGCTTTCTTCCCCTCTAGCATACCCTTTCTTCTTTAATCCAAACATCTTCTTCCTCATGAATCTTTTAAATCCTCTTATGATCATGGCTATTTCCTCATCATTTTCAAAATTCTTCTAAAGTATCACTTTCTAAATTTTCTATGGCCAATGATTTCAGAGCAATAGTCTTTTTTTCTTCACCTTTTCCTCCATATTTTAGTTCATGCTCAGCTCATAAGTCATGAGTGAGCTAATGAGTTCTTTCAAGGCTAACTTATTGAGGTCATTGGTTCTTGAATTGCAGTCATCTTGGCCTTCAAACTCTTTGGCAATGATCTAAGAATTTTACAAATAAGTTTGCTGTGAGTATAGTCTTTGCCAAAATTTTCAAACTATGAATTATATCAGTGAATTTAGGGAACATGTCAGTAATATTCCCATTAGGTTCTATCTTGAAAAGCTCATATTTATGTACAAGTATATTTATTTTAGTGAAACATTTGGTGTGGGTGATCTATCCAGAATCAAAGATGATATGGATGGAGATAATGAGATCATGGTATTTGATTGCACTTTGAGGATCCTACATAGTAGTGATTTCAAATTATCCTGACTCCTCAAATCACTCCCAATCTAGTGATGGGATATCTATCCTCGAGATTGGAAATCCAAGATCAGCCCCAGATAGTGATCTTGGACTGAAATATAAAGACAAAAGCACTCATCAGTCTAGCAAAAAAATGAATATATCAATATACTATTAATATATTATATCAGTATTATATATTAATATTATATTATATTTTATATTTATGATATATATAATATTATTAATCATATTATCATCATATTATGATTTAATGATAATTTTAAATTAAAGTAAAATATTTATGATACTTTATATTTATATAAAAATATTTAATAAATTACTTCTATTTGCCTTATTTTTCTAATCAAAATAAATATTCATATCAATAAATAATATATTATAAGTATAAATAAAATTTTAATTATATAATAATAATTAATATATTTTTATAGGATTAATAATTTATAAGACTAATAAATTCACGTACCGCATGCACATTCCATGAGGTGATGAAGGAATTTCCAAATGAGATTCATAGAATAATCTTCAAATCCATCATATATTTTTATAGAGTTTATTAATTATTAATATATTAATAAATATAATAATACTTTATTTATAATATATTATATATGATAAATAAATATATTTTATAGAATATATTATTGATGGTTGTGGTATTACATAATCAGTGATCTTGGATTCTTATAGAATACCAAATAGATTACTTATGGATACCTGAGGATCTTTTATCACTAGATCATGATCTACTAAAAGCAGTGATGTTAGATCACTGGTGATTATATCACCATAGAATTTGGATCACCAATGATCTTTAATCACCTTAGTGATCCCATTTGGATCACCAAATGCTACCTAGATTTTTTGACTTAATTTGTACTCTCATTGATAACTTCAAATTGATCTCATATTCTTTAGCATATACGCAAGTAAAAATGAAATTGAATTCATTAGCATCTAAAGAACAATATAAACATTCATAGTTTTAGTATTTAATTATGCTAATCTTTTATCTACATCATCTCAATCATTTTTAGATTTGAGAGAAGGCATACCATCAATTAAATAGTGGATGTTTAGTCTGTTTACTATAATGTTTCATATATCATAGTCTTGTACTTGAATAATTTTTCATTCATGCCTTCCAATATATGTAAGTGGTGCCATTAAATAATAAAGGTCTGATGGTTGATTGGCCCTCAACCAAAGATGTGCCAATTTGAGTTGCCATTGATCCTTAACACTTGATGGTTAGATCAATTGGGTTGAGTACCTATTCCGATACTAGTTATTTCCCAGAGGCATCAACCCAATAGAAGGGTGTATTAGGTTTCTTAAAAAAATAATTTACCTACTTGTGCCCAAAAATAATTTAAGAGTATTTATAGAGTGATTAGGAGGCAATTAGAAAGGTAGCAAAAATAATAAAGTAAGCAAAGCAATATAATCATAAGTACAAAAGTGGTTTGATACTAAACTCAGTACCTACGTCCACTCTTCAAGTAAACCTACTTGAAAATTCTAACTATAACCTCTTTGAGATTACAATCTGATTGATTTTTTGATTTTCATAATCCAATCTAGTTAGTTGTACTTGGATCACCAGCAACAATTGTATAATTGATTATTTTATCTAGAGCTCATAATTAATCCCAACTAATTTTTGCGGAGATACCAATCAAAATCTTACACCGTCCAACTTGAGATTTGGATCAACTCTAAGTTTCTACACCCAAAAATTTATCACAATAACAGCAATAAAGATATATAGAAATAAAGTTTAGGAACAATAAAACTCTTTTAAGCTCTGAAGAAGTTAAGGTAGATGAGCTGTTAATTGTTTGAACTTCTTCCTTGAATGCTTGATAGGATTTAGAAAGTCTTGAATGCTTTTGCATGAGAGTAGTTGGCTTAGATTAATGCTCTCTTCCTCTCTTTCAAGTTGATTGAATATGGGAAGGACTGAATTTAATACACTCATGAATTCTTTCCTCTTTCTCTTTGAGTTCCACTCACTAGCTTGAAAGAATATAACTCAATAAACTCCAAAAGCTTGTTCTCTCTTTGAATCCTTCACATTTATGGCCTCAAAAATATTTATAATTAATAATCTAACTATTGGAAGGTTGAAAATAGCCCTTAGAAATATTTTAGGCATATTTTGAAATTTTAAAAACTAACTATTATTCCGTCAGAAACTATGAGTCGGCTCATCCAGGCTCTTAGTCAGCTAACCTTTAACATAGAGTTAGCTAAGTGAAATTTTTAAAATGGCTCACCAACAGATACTAAAATTTATTATTTATCTGTTCTATCTGTCTGAGACTGGATCGGCTCAGATGTCTTCTTAATCGGCTAATTTGTTGGCTAATTGATTTTTTGAATCAACTCAGAAGACTTGTTGATTTATATTACTTTCTGTATTCTTTATCTCTAAGACTAAGTCGACTATCTTTCTTCTTGAATCAACTTAGCTCCAGTCTTGATTGGCTAACTTGATCACTTGGTCAGCTCAAGAAACACTTTGAATCTTCACCCTTCTATATTCATTTTGAGTCTGAGATTTGGTTGGCTATTCAAAAGCTTGAGTCAGTTAAGATTCTATCTTGATCGACTAAGATGAAGGCTTGATCGGCTAAGGGAGTTTCTTTAAATATTCTTAATTTCTATTTTTCCTCAGACTGAAACTGGATCGATTAAGCTCCTTACTTCATCGACTTAATGACTTGCCAAGCATGCCAAAGAGAGTTTTAGATAACTTTCTTTGACCAAACTTGTTGTAGGATAGACTTGTCTTCTCAAACTTAATTTGTGCAAATATAGGCTTGTTGAGAAGTACTTCTAGACTAGACTTTTTCTTGTAAACTTAGTTTCTTTACTTCAACCAAAGATTTTTAAACTTGGGAATATGAATTTTCTTGAGAAGACTTCTTTTCTAATAAGCCAACTGAGAATATTGAGAAATCCTACAATCATCATCAAAAATATCATTAGGAAATATGATTTATTCTCGAATACCTTTGACATCATCAAAATCAATTCTTAGGTTAACACAAACTTTCTTAGTCCTTGAAACTTTGATTTTGATAGATAATTGCTGAATTTTTCATGAAAAGATCAAGCCTTATTTTCTTTATTTTTTAAGCCTTACTTTCATTGATTTTTTGTTATCAATTGTCGATCGAAGTGTGAGATATATACTCTAGAAGTCAATTAGACCGACACATTAATTCTTTCTAGGATATAATTTTGTATTTGACCTAATTAATTAGAGTAGTTAATTTCATTCATATAGTGTATGTGTCCATAAATCATCCAGAAAATTAATAAGATGATGACACATATTCTCAAGAGTTGAAAATTTGAGGTATGTATCATTGATGATTAATTCTCAAATTGCTCTCGATCGAAGGATTATCACAGGAACAGTGATTGATTCGGTAAGTTTGGTACATGAATCACTTTCTTTAAGGTAGATGAGTCTCAAGTCTACAGTATGGAGATACTAGAATGAGAGTACAGAAGTTTGTTAGAGAACAAAGGTACCGAGCATGACCAACATGAGAAATTACTTGAATGTCTACTCACTCATCAGTAACATTCTCGATGCTGTAGTTGTGTGAGTGGTTCTTAGACCTGTGGTACCTCAGCTATTTACGATGAGGTTGCTGTAGTTTGACTGCACCATAACTCTATCTTCTAGCCATACAAATTTTGAGGTGTATGTTAGCTGTAGTAGATTCATTGTAAGAATAGAGTATGTATCTAGATGGGATCTATCAACCTTAGTAGTAAAAAATAATCCTATGTAATTTATGAGATTGAGTTCAAAGACCTTGACCAGGACAGTGTGAACGATGGAAAAAATTTTCATCAAATTTTATAAATGAACTTAAGTCGAATAAATCTTACATATAATAGACAGTGAGGTTTGACGAGTTTTTCATAATCTCCATCTTGTCGGGACTCACGATAGAGGAACTGAATCATACAATAACTATACCTAGAAGTTCATCCTTCTGTTTTATTAGATTGCCACTACATGCTGCTAGACATCATTGATGGATTGTGGGACCAACAAAAATTATTTTGATGGTCAATAATTCTCGATTAGTGAGGTGAAATCATTTCAATCTTTTGAAAGGAGTTTCAATAATATTTCGATGGAGATCAAATATATCTTACTACGTCTTACTACCAGATAGAATAGAACCTATGGAATCACATATAAAGAGGTCCTGACTGATCAGACTGTCTAATCATAATTTCGAATCATAAACCATAAGTGATCTTAATTATCAATTTGATTGATGATTGGACTAAAATATAAAAGTTACATTGAAGACTTACTCCGAATAAGTTATAGAAGGACTAAATTATAATTATTGCATATTATTTGATTTGATCAAATATTAGGATTGGATCCTAATCAAATTAAATCAAATTTAATTTGATTAGATTTGATTTGAGTTTGAATCAAATTAAGGTTCGTATGTCTAATGAGATTAGACCTAATAAATACTTGACCCAAATCTATCTAGATTAGGTTTGACCTAATCTATAGCCATGTTTGATTTGGATAGGATCTTAGTCAATTTAAACTAGATTTAATTTGACCTGATATGATTTGAATTTAACTTAGATTGGGTTTCATTAGTCTAATGGGATTGGACTTAATTTATATTGAAACCTAATCAAAGTTGGACTCCAAATATGATTTGGATTTAAATCCAAACCATCCCTTAACCAAATCCAAAGAGGAGTTCACACCTAAGAAGGACTCTCCCCTATTTTTGGGATGCCCAAAGTATTTCTACACTTCTTTTTCAATTCATTTGGTCTGCTTTGCAGCTTTCTAGTTCGAAAAGATTACCTTCAGTAACTTTTCATTAGTTAGGTTCAAAGGGAGAATAAAGGGAGGGGCGACAACTATTTCTAGAGTCCAATCCTTCTTGGACTCTTTAAGCCCTAACTAACCCTAACCACCTAGTATTTAAATGAGGGATTATATGGGGCGGCAATAGGTGATAAGATCAGATAAGGGATGCCCAAGAGGAGTTTGGCGTGGAGAAAGGGAGGACGCCCCATGGTTTTGTGCGTAGAAAAGATGTGGGCCTTGGGAGGAGATCAACGTGAAAAGGGTGGCGCCTCTTCTTCCTATCCTTTAATTCTTACAACCAAATTGTTGATTGTTGAAGGTAACCTCTCTCCCTCTCTCTTGTGTCCAAGAGTTGGACATATCTCCATCATCCTCTCCTCCATAGATGTCCAAAGGTTGGACATAAATTAGATTTGATCTGATTTTTTCTCCTTCTTGATCCATGCGATGGACATAAAATTTCTCCTCCCTTATCCAAGAGTTGGACATATTAAATCATATTTGATCTGATTTTATTCTCTTCCTCTTAGTCCATGAGATGGACAAAATGGTTCTCCTCTACCTTTCTTAGATCTAGTCCACGGATTGGGCAAGAAGGAAGAAGAAAGAGATTAGATCTCTTGTCCTCTTCAGTAGATCTTGAATTTTTTTGAGAAGAAAAAGTAAAAAAAATTGGATGTGATCTAATTTCATCATCCTCTTATAGATCTGATTGATTCTCTTGAGAAAAGAATCAAAAGATCAATCTGATTTGACAATCCAAAGAGTGATCTCTATAAGAAAACTAGCACTCCAATTGCATCGAGTCCTCCTGATCAGATTAGCCTCGATGGATACTTGTAGAGGTCGGATGCATGTACAGCTCTATAGGAATCTCACTAGATTACTATGGACTATCGGATCATAGTGAAGATTTACCCGTGCAAAGGTAAAGATCTAAATCTGATTTTATTTTTAGCACCTTAATTTTAGCATGTGAATATTTCTAACAAGTATAGATTAGATCTATATTTTATGTATGTTAGATTTAAAATTATTTTAAATCTAGATCAATTTTAATTTTGCTGTATTCATAATTTTAAAGTTAAAAATCTACATGTTCTGATCTCTGCATGCATATCTCAGAAGTCGGACTTTCTTCAAATGGTACCAGAGCCACAGTTTTGTTTCACATGCATGTTATTAAGAACTAAAAATCAGATCTTTAGATTAAATAAATTAGATTAGATCTAATTTAAACATACATGAGATATATTAAATCTAGATTATACATGAGATGTATATGCATATGTGATATGTGTAGATCTGAAAATTAAATCTTCAGATCTGAAAATCAGATTTAGTAAATTAGATTAGATCTAATTTAAATACATGTGATGTATTATATTTTGTTTATATATGAGATGTATAATTGATATGCATATGTGATATGTGCAGATGTAGTTATGTATGAGATACATAATCTGATTTGACATTGCATGAGATGCATATTATGAGATATAAATATACATGAGATGTATAAATGATCAAATCTATTTTAGATTGGATCTAAATTGATTAGGTTAATCAAAATCATTCTGACATAAGGTTGTCCTGACATAATGGAGATTATGTTGAATGGTTATCCTAGGATGATGTGAGATGAGATCCTTTAATTTAAAATCCTAGATTCATGTATGAGATACATAGTTAAATATTTAGATATAAAAGTAGTTTCGACATCTAAACTACCTTATGTTCATAATGCACTTAGTTAAAGATTTGAAATTAAAATTTAAGATCCTAATCTTAAGCATAAAATATGAGGTTTGGACTTGGGTAGTTCAATTAGATCTAGTAATTCGATTATTTTGGATAATCGATTAGTATATGGTAGGGCTCAATGAAGATGAGCGATTGATCCAATCTGATCAAGAGTTGATTAGGATTAGATCAAGAGTGCTCAAAATCAATCCAACAGTTATAAATTGGTCACATCGATTAATAGCCTCATAGTGGATCGATTATCTTAAAGACCTAATTTGGCTCAGTGGCTCGAGCCTGAGTTACACAAGCTAACCTATTTAAAATTAATTGACCTATTGGTGCCTAAGAAAGTGGTTTAAAGAGAGATAGTTATTTAATTGATTCTGTTCATTAGTCTAACCAATTTATTGGTGTTTAAGAAAAGCAACGGAGAGATCCCTACTGATCTTACCCTTACCTAACCAATTTGGTTGATTAGTCTTGATGTGGTTGCTTGGTGATTCAAGCTAGCCCATGCCTTTAGGGTTAGTCATAACAGTTATGACTAAGGAGGATTGGATCTATTATAATTGTGGATTTACATGAGATATAAATTTACAATTAAAAGATTAAAGAGATCTAAATTAAAATCTTCTCAATAATATTACGTCGAGGGTCTTCCACCATTGTAGAATATCATGCCCTCTCCGATGTTGAATGTTCTCAGCTAGATACAGTGGTTCAATTATATCAGGGGAGAAGCAACCACTCTATATGCGGGGTAGAGATGGAGTTGGGCCTAAGATCTGTCAGGCGAGGGTCCAATGACAGCTTCACTCGTACACAATGATCGGTCTGACTTAACTAAGAATGAGGTCAAGATCTATTAGATGAGGTCTCAGGACTTAGAGACCAAGTCCACTGTAATTTATTTGAAAGCATTGGACAAGAGTTATCTACTCATTGGTTGACACATTCACCAAATCTATCAAATGGGGTGGTGTGATAATTGGTGGGACCGCAGAACCCACTGTTGAAATTTCGTGTAGGGTGCATGCATGCGTGTTTTAAATTTTTTTTTAAATAATACAGTGAAATAAAAGATTAAAATATCTTTTAATCTAAATCATGTATGCATAAAACAAAGAACACATGGATCTACTTTATATGCTGAAATTAAACACATACTGAATTTTATGCTGAAATTAAATATGTGATCGAATCACATACCTATTTCATAATTTTTTCTTCGAATCTGGATATGGAAGAAGGTAGGTTCTCCCTTAGCTGCATAAATTTTCAGCTTCTATGGGTATCCACTCAAGATCAGCCTAGAATAGCCCTCTATGGTGTTGATCTTTTTCTCCAAGGACAGTCACCCTACGAATCTAAATGAAGTCTGGATCGCGATCAACTCTTTGATCTTTTTCTTAATTTTTTTCTTCTTCTATTTTTTTGATCTCTTTCTCTTGATTTTGAAGTAATAAAGCTCTGAAAATCAGTAGCCAAAAGATACCGCCCAAGCTTCCTTGGGCATGGAGATGGTGAAGGCCCAACACCCTTGGGTGTTAGAACCAAGAAGGAGAAGAAAGGGAGGTGTAGGGAGTTTGTAGGAGGTGTGGAGGCTGCTAAAATTTGATGCTAAGAACCTTAGAAAGGATCCTTTAAATAGGCAAAAGGTTTGAATCCTTTTCAAAACCAACAGCCCCTTAATGCAAGTCCTACTCGTATTAGGACTCCTTGTAGTCCTAGATCTTGACCATGCCTAGGAGATCAAAGGGGTTGGCACCTCCAAGAAATATTTCCACATGCCAACTAGGGCTCCAAGGATGTCCTAGCTAGTCCTACACACCCTCATCAAAGTGGAATGCCCAACTTGATCAAATCAAGTGACGCCACATATGAAACAATCAAGAAAATATTAAGGGTTTGAACCCTTAATGCATATGATCCAAAATCCTAGGCACCCAACAATTGAAGCCCAATGAATCTAATTTATTATATTATTAGTAAGTAATTAACTTGAATTAATCTTATCAAATAAGAAATTGAAGTGCAATGAAAAATTAGGTTCAACCATGTGCTAGCAAGGTAATCCTGAATCCAACAGAATTTCTCTCAACTCAATTGAGACTTCATAAGCCTAATTATTTATTCTACGTCCAATCCCTTTATTGTGAGATCCTATAGGTTCAATTTTATCGGTAGTGAGATATACCATGATCTCTATCATAGTATCATTAAAACTCTTTTAATGGATCGAAATGATTTCACTCTAACTCAACAAGAATCGTCGATCCTGAACAATCTTAGTGAGCTCTCACAATCCACCAGTGACACCTAATAGTATGTAGTGACAATCTAGCAGAATCAAAAAAAATCTCAAGATGTAGTTTATATGTGATTCAGTCCCTCTATCATGAGTTCCGACTAGATGACAGATCATTAATAAATCGTCAAACCTCATCATCAGTCATATGATAGATTTCATTAGCTCAAGTCTAATTATGATCCTCATGAAAATTTTTTTCATCAATCACACTGCTGTGGCCACAGACTTACAGACTTAGCCTCTTAAATCTCTTAGGATTACTCTTTTCTATCAAGATTGATAGATTCTATCTAGATGCGTATCATACTCCTACAGTGGACCAATTATCGCCAACATCCACTACAAGGACTCAATGAGGTCATGTTATATGTCAGTCAAGCTCCAGTAGCCACACTGTGAGCAATCATACCATTGCAGATCAAAAAATCATTCACACAACTACAACATCTAGACGATCACTGATGATTGAGTAGAAATCTAAGTGATCTCTCGTATGGTCATACTAGATACTAGTTATTCTCTAACAACTATTTGCACTCATTGCTCAGTGTCTCTACACTATAGACCAGAGACTCATTTATTCAAAAAAATGATCTGTGTATCGGTCTATCCGAATCGATCACTGTCCATATGATGATACTATGATCGGGAGCATTTAGGAATTGATTATACATATCTCTAATTCTCAAAATTTTGAAAATATGTATCAAATATTATTTCATGGATGATTCAAGGATACATCACTCTTGAATAAAATAAATATACTTTTTATTGATCAAATCAATATTTTAAGTATAAAATTATACCTTAGAGTTATTATAATGTGTCAGCCGTATTAGCTTCTAAGACATACATCCAACATCCACTAGGAACCCTAACTCATGAAGGAGTTTCCACCTCCCAACCCGAGGAGTGTTGGGATCCAAAAAATTAGTAGGAGCATATTATTTTAAAAGTCTCTAAAATAAATATAAGATCAAGTATAAATATTTATCTAGAATCTCTATTCTTTGATAGAATTAAAAATTGACTTTCAATCCTCACAAACTTAGAACCAATTGACTAACCAATCAAGTTATAAAGATTGGCTTTGGAATCTAGAATGGTTTTAAGTTCTGAGAAGTTAAGCTAATCCAGGATATCCTTAAGTCATCAAACCATCCAACATTAACCAAAGAGCAATCAATTCATGATCATTGTCTAATAATGCTTAAGGATTTGGATGAGCTTGAGAAGCTCAGTATATCCAAGCACAAAAAATTGTGAATGGATTTGATCCTGCAGTTTCTTACCAATTCATATGGAAGTTTATAGTAAACTACCACATAAACAAAATCGATTGTAACTTGGTTGAGTTGGTGACTATTAATGGGCCTTGAAGAGTTCAAGAGGAAGGGTTCTTGTATACTTGGAGAACCTAGAGAAATGGATAAGGGACATACCTTCAGAAGGTATGTTGGATCTGCTCGATATTGGTATCTGAGCAGATAGTGAGTGTCGTTGAATCTGAGAGATCCAAATATAAGATAGATCCAAAGTATATGTGGCACCTCAGGCATGACCATATTAAAGAGGACAGAATAAATAAATTGAAAAGGTATGAGCTTTCAGGCTCATCAACTTTTGAGTTATTTTCGATTTATGGATTCTGCCTTCAAGGATAGATAGCCAAACCATCCTATGTAGGACATGGGATCAGGACTAATATATTTGCCTTAATACATACTGATGCATACAGTCTATTTGATGAGCTGGTTAGGGTTGATTCTCTTTACTTCATTACTCATATTGGTGACTATGGGTATATGTGTGAGATACAAATCTAAAATCTTGAAAAGTTCATAGAATTCAGATATGAAGTAGAGAAATAAATTAAAAATTCTTAAGATTCTTTGATGAGATCGAAGAGGTGTATGCCTTAGTGGGAGTTTCTAACCTATCTCAAGAAAATAGCATAGTCTCATAATAGACTCTTTCTGGTGCATCTCAACTTGATGGGGTGTCGAAGAGTAGGAATTGGACTCTATTCGATACAGTCCGATCCATGATGAGCTTCACTGATCTTTCTATATTTCTTTAGAAATACGCTTAACTTAATGAATAGAGTTCCTTCTAAGTTCTTCCTATCACTTCGTATGAGATGTGGCATGTTTAGAATGTTCGGCCCCTGTCAAGTGTTGACATGTGGACCAAGTTAGAGGTTAGGTCCATGAGAGTCATTTCAAGGTATCTTATAGGAGTTTAGGAATACTATTTTCTACCTAAGGATGACAATATAATTGTGATCCAACATGCTATGTTCTTGGAGAATAGTTGTTCAAGATGGGATAGTGAGAGAAAAACTGAGCTAAAAAGAAAGTCTCTTAAGAGAAACAAGTCATAGAACCTACTCATGTTGAGCCAGTACATTAGTCCCTTCATCTCATAATCTCCTGTCCTACTGAAAAATACTTAGGTATTTTGTCAGAGTGCATAGAGAAAGTGTTCCTTATGGGAGATAAGGAATAAGAATTTGATGTGATCAAATATTTCTAGAGGGAAACATGTGTTTATAAGAAGGTCAGTGGAAGTATTATCACGATCCTCGTATTGTACGTGGATGACATCTTTCTGATTAGAAAAGTTGTTCCTATGCTAACATCCGTTTAAAATTTGGTTATCTAAACAAATTCTCCATAAAGGACCTCGAGAAGCATTCGATAAAGATTATGAGATAGATCTAGGTCTATGAGATAGACCTAAGGGGATGCTAAATCTTTTACAGAAAATATGCATAGAGAAGATGCTAAAAGGATTCAGTATGGATAACTCCTAAAAGGATTTCTACCCTTTAGGCATGAGACTGATCTCTCCAAGAAGATATGTTCTGATACATTTGAGGAGATTCAACATATATATTAGATCTCTTATGCTTCGGCTAAAGGGAGTATCATATATGCTATACTATGTATATGATCCGATATAGTCCTTACTGTAAGTGTCACAAGCAGATATCAATTAAATCCAAGCTGAAAGCATTGGATAGTTGTGAAAAATATTTTTAAGTACTTAAGAAGTACTTAGGATGTTCATGGTCTTCGGGAGGAGAAAAAATTGAGGATAAAAGGATTCACAATTCAGACTTCAAGTCTAATATTGATGGTAAAGAGTTTACATCAGGATGTGTTTCCTTATGTAATAAGATTCGGTAAATTGAAAAAATTTCAAATAATCGATCATTGCAGAATTTAGAAGCTGAGTATATCATTGCTGATCACTGTCGTAGGTGGTCAAAAACAAATCTTAACTCAAACTATATAGATAGAGTGAGTCAGAATCGAATCCACAGGGATCAATGGGGTTATATTTATGTTTTATTAGGATTTTGTTAGAGTTTTAGTTAAATTGTAAAATTAAAAATTTGAAAGAGTGGGAATATGATTGAAACTAGAAATAAGAATTCAAATTAAATTAAAACTAGTAAGCAAGAGAATAAGATGTCTCAGAATTTCGATTTAGTTTTAGCATAATATAAAGTATTTTTCAATATGCAATTATTAAAATTATGATTGATCCTCGAGCATAACTTATCTCGTTGGGTATGGATCGTAGTACCTTGATCCGTCCTTATACAGCGATGGGCTATTCAAAATCTCAAATCATAAAAATAATATATAATCAGATTCCGATCATATATAACATATCTCGCTGAGCACGAATTGTATCTTAGATAATGACTCGTCTTTACGTAATCATAGGCTATTCAAAAATCTAAATTATAGTCTAAACAAGAAGCATAATACTTGAAGTAATGAAAAAAAATTTATTCATGAACAGAAAATTATTACAATCAAACTTTAATTGCATAAAAAAATTATAAAATATAAATATTAAAATTTTATCTATTTTTTGAAAACCAAAATTGCTAGCCGTGCATAAAGCTGCTCTCTTTTTTCTTTCTCTCCTTGCAAAGTTTTTGAATCTCTGGATTCTTTGAATTTATTCAATGGTTTTTAGGTAGATGTATTGAGTTTTATTTATAGGTGTTAGAAG
>KE507384.1:13300-27601 GCA_000441515.1 Elaeis oleifera
GGAGGCCCCTCCGGTCTGAGCGGACTTCCCGTGCGGGTCCTCGCTCCCGGCGACCAGGCACGACGCGAGGGATTGGCCGCAACAAGAACCATGACCTACTTCTATTCCATTGAGTTTGTTTTTCTTCTTTATATCAGCTCCATCATCTGCATGATAATTTACCCAACCAGTTAATCTTACATATACTGAATTACATGTAGATAGCTCAATATAACTTGAATACCAGCAGGAAAGTGCAATAGATATTCCATGAAGCACTTTTACATGTCTTAAAGCAAAATTATATCTTTCAATCAATACACTGACAATACAGTGCAATAAATGGACCATACGAAGAATGTTGGAACTTGGGTGCATGTTGCTTGCAGCTCTATTCCTCGGTGTGAAGCCGATTCAATATAAGATCACTGTAAGAGATCAGTGCATACAGTGATACAGATATAAAAAGCTCAGCAAAGAACTTATCATGACGCAATCACCCCATTGTCATATATTATCCAACAAACACAAATGCAGTACAATGATGGCTTAAAAGCATATGTATTCTACTCTAGTTCCATACCATCCACTTGGTTACCTTGGTGACTAGGCTGATCTTGATAGATTTCTTCATCACAATACGTACCATGACGATATGGAGTGCAATTCTCTTGGACATGGTGGAAACCGTGGATTCAGGACTGTCCATCCCAGCCATCCCGGATGGGACAAGTGAGAAATTGGGTCCTGGACACCTACAGGAACTTGGACCATATGAACCAGTGCATCTTGGTCCATCCCGGTTGGTACCAGCTGGGCCAAATCAGGTCGATGACCGGGTCTCCAAGTTCCAACGGGGACAGAGCTCGGACATGGTGAAAAGAACAATCCCAATCTCTAACTCTTGTTTTTGCATGTGAAAAGAGAGAAAGTGAGAAGAGAGGAGAGCAAGAACGGAAAGAAGATATCGGAGTAGATTTTCTAATTTTTTCAACGCACTGGTTATTGGTGGCATAAACAGAATCATGGGCTCAAAAAACCTACCCGAATCCTAACATATGACAAACACACTATAAAAACCTTCTAAACATTCATTAAAACAATAAACAAAAAAATAAAACAAAAAATGGTGTTCCAGTTATTCACTAGGATGCCAAACCATCCTAAAGCAACGAGACGATACCGTCTCATTATTCTATCGTCCCGATCTAGCCCAGAATCATCAGGATTTAAAACCCTGACGGAAACACTTTCATGCCAAACCAGCAAAACCATTTTCTTTAAATTTCTCCAGCTATAAAAAGCATAAGCAATCTACTCTTATGAAAGAAGATCCTTTTTTCTGTTTGGACAAGTATTGATACTTTGCCAGTTTGCATATTAATTGCACCTAGTTGTGAGCCTTCCTCCACCTCTACATTTCTACTCTTCACCTTGTACTCACCTTTCTAAGCTGCTAACCATTTTCTATATCCAATCTCGTAAACTGGAGTATCTTTTAAGTCATCAATTTTAGATGTCCATTTCAAAATTCTGCTTGTATTTCCACACCATAAACCCCATTTATTTGTCTTATCTGATCTAGTTGATGGTATGTTTTGTTGTATCCATGGTTACAACTTTCAAGTGCTAGCCCTGTCAAATAATGCTAGCTGGGACAGTATGGTCACCCATCATGAGTTAGCATGGTACCTATTTAACTCTTTTTCTGATATTTCTTTTCTTGGTAAGATCTGATATTTTCATTTAAATAAAACGTTTTTGACTCCTTTTCTTAGGGAATTTGGCATAGTGTGGGCTCATGCCAACATAGCACAAAGTATTAGGAGTAACTAGCGTTACTGTTTTAAGTGTTAACACAGATTTGAAAAACTTTGGCTTTCTAATGGTCTAACTTCTATACTTACAGGTGAAAAGATATGATGTCTTCTGCAAGTACATACTGCACATCTGCACCCCTCAATCCCGCATATGGAGAGGGGGCGAAGCGGACGAGAGAGATACCAATAAATCTGGCGTATGCTTTTTTCATTTTTCTCCAGCAACCATAGAAGGTGGGAAGCACACAATTAGCTTAATCAACATAAACAATTTTAAATATAATATTGAGAATTTAGAAACATATACCTGGTGTTTTGACACACAACCAAACTAACAATATAAGAACTATTTCAGTTTATGGATTCTTATTTCCCATAGATCTTCAAATCTCATGCTGCATTGTTGAAACAGGTTATCAAACACATTTTGGTCATCAAGAGGCATGTCCTCTCTAACCATATGAATACAACATCAAAAATCATTCTGAGTTTGGCAGAGTTCTTGCAAGCTCATACTCAGCCACTCCATATTCTTCAGTAGTAGTTCTGTGGTATTTGCATGTCATTGCAATTATGAGAAGAATATGGGCCAGCTGAAGTCATTGTATTTGATTATTAGCATTGCATATGATCTTGTGCATTGTTCAAAGTTCAAACAAATAGTGCTAACACATGTCAGCAGATGGAAAAAGGTGCCATTCAACCTTTGGAGATGTGGCTACTCGAAATATGTGCATATATACTTTGGATAGAAAAAGTAACTCATATGTTGCTTTTACACTATACCATTTTCAATGAAACGTGTACTGACACCTATAATGCTCATAATCAATTTCTACATGCCCTTCTGTGACATCAGAGTCATGTTTCCTTTCACATAAGTTTTTTCAACTTCCCATGTTTCTAGACTAATCTTACATTCTTTTTCACCAGTAGAAGAGAGTAAGAAACAACTTTTGCAATACAAAGATATATTCTTATGCACTTAACTGTGACCAATTTACAAAACGTATTGCAGTAACCAATAAACTACCTATCTAAATATTAACTTCCAATTATGTCTGGTTCATGTCCTATTAATAAATTAAATACTAGTTCTTTGCCAACAGATTGATAACAGTATTTGCATATCACAAAACTAGGATTTTACAGCAAAAAACGAAAGCACAGAAGAAAATATGATAGATATTGAAGTCTAATTACTACAGGAAATTTAATATTAGAAACATGAAGTCTAGCGGTCGGAAATATGAATATGCAGTACAACTTGGAAATCTGAACCATATTGTTTGGTACCTTCAAGCAATCTGCGTATAACGATAGTTTCTGCTTCATCGTCTTCAGTTTGAACTTGAGATGGACATCTTCTCATTTTAAGCCCTCTGACCCCATCTGCTTTATCACCTCTCAAATCCATGTTAACAGCATCATCTTCTTCACACTCTTCCGCATCTAGTAAATTCTCAAGGTCTCCAGCAAATGAATCTAGATCACTATTTGCTTCAGAGTCACTATCATTTTCATCAACATCAGCAGCGGAAAGACTCTGAACTTGTCGATCCCAAATTTCCTGGCATTTTTCTCTGGTTTGCTGTTGAAGCTGAAGAAAGGACATCCTCTGGCCACGAGCAAACTTACTGAGGATCATTGCATCAACTTTAACTCCAGATGCAGGTTGCTCACTTGAAAGCTTGCGTACCAACGCGATCCGATGCCACCTGGTCAACTTATCAATTTGCTCTTCTGGAACTTTGAACTTTAAGAGAACCTACAGATGGCAATGGTTGATAGCATAAATAATATCGTAAAATTATCAGGGAACAACCATTATCATTACAAAACTGTTTCAGAACAAACCAGGTGTTGGTGCAAAGCACAGGACCTGACACCTCCTTTCAGTACATATCTAGTATTATGCTGTTATGATTTTCCCCTGTAAGGATAAAATGTTATGGCAGAATAGACGGCAACGTTGACCTTCTGGCAGACGATGCCATGAACTGCCATGACCTACAGGGTATACACGGATGAGACTGTATTCATTATATAATTCATATTCTAAATGTGCCAATCATAAGACAAGATCCTAGTGGCATGAGCAAAAGTTGCCAAGACAATGTTTATTTACAGTTATGTCAATTCAATAAACCTTACTCTAGAACTGCCTACTCTAACTCAACTGGAGATAGCATCATACTGTCGCTTTGGCACTTGAAAGGCATGCTGTACACAGATTATCAGATGCACATCTTCTAGCTCTCAACAAACTTCAATGGCAACTACCCTTGTGAATGAATTACACAATTTCATCTCCAAGCATCTTGGTTATGAACTTCAGTTTCTGATTATATGGCTGGCACATGTATCATTTTCCTCATTCTCACCTACTTGGTGTCCCTGTAATAAATTTTAAGTAACTGATACTTCCTATAATCTTTCCCAGGATTCCATATGGAGATGGTAGTAGCTCATTTAATTTGTTGTGACATGTATTTGACTCAACTTCCTTGGGTTCAAGGCTTCAATATTATGCTTGTTTGGTTTTTTCAAATGACTAGGTTGTCCCTGAAACTATATTTGTGCCAATATGCGATGTGAAAACTATACACCTAAAGTTCTAAAAAGTACATAAACAGCAATTTTTTGACATATAAGATATTTGAAACTTTTGTACATCTCAACATGATGAGGTTGGGAAGAATCAGGATAACCCAACCCTAGCTGACCTGTAACCACTTCCAAACTTACTAAAAAACTCCTAGCAAACCAGTGAGCTTCCATCATGGACCTCACCTTTCAGTGCACCATGTCTTCTCTTCCTATTTATACACTTCTCCATGCAAATTTTCCTTCAAACTTTATTTTCAGAACCCTGTGGTCCTGTCCTACCTATCATGGAAAAGCCAGTTTGCTTTGAAGGGGTACACATGAGTGCAATATGGTCACTTTCTATGTTATCTAATATTTAGTCATGGATCTGACAGGTTGATTTCGGAAATTGTACTTCCAATGAGATGCCCCCACCACAACGCAACGGTTCTCCCTTACGTCGATCTCACATGGCGTAATGAGTCTTAATATGTTATAATAGATTTCTAAGAACTACAGTATCTAGAAACTACTACCAAGTGTTGCTTTGGGAATATCGAGACTTTGGGCTACAACCACTTGGACATGTTCCTATGATTAGATTTTTATGGGTTTCTTTTTATTTTCTCTTTCCAAGCAAACTTACTGTATGATAGACTATTGTCCTAATAATTAAACATAACTTAAATATGATAAAAATGACAATTGATGAAAATTACTCTTGAGATTACTGAAAACTATACTCCATTGAATCCTCGAATCCTACACCTTCACAAACTCCTGGGTCCAAAATTTTCTTTTATTGTGCATCGAAGACTGTTAACACTATCATTGTATTCTCTTAAAAAAAATTGAACTACTTGAGAAAGTAGAAGCACAGTTACAATATGAGTTGAATGGTGCCCCTTGAGTGCCTTAAATTTTCTTATGCTGTAAAGTAGCGTCTGAACAGCAAATAAGAGGCAAACTTTTCAAGTTTTCAAGTGAAGAGGATGACAAGTTGGAATACATTATCAGAAATTTATTACCTATCTTATAGAGATTACTTCAAAGAAAGGAACCCCAATCTCAATTGTAATCTAACCAGGTGCACTAACAAACATATAGCTATGTAACAAAGTTTGTTGGCCAAATGGCACATGGGGAAAATCTTAAAATTTAAATGATAAGAAGAGTTATGAATGAACACTTTCATAGAAGAGAATGATTTCTTACCTAATTATGACTGATATAGTTTGCATCTATCCTAAATTATAAACTACCATTTTTCATATTCATGTGCATAAGCACATGCACTATAGCTAGTAATCAATGAAATATAAATTTAGAATGATTAATAGCAAGGATCGCCAGTTCAGAATTGGACCCCGTGCCAACCGGCCGGCAATACGAGTTGATAATCCCCCATATTGGACTGTAGCAAGCCCAAATTGATATAGAAATGAGGGATGAACCAGAGAGAAAAAGAGAGGGGGGAGAGGTAGAGGGAGGGAAGGAAAGAAAGGCCGGCGAAAACATCAGCGGTGGCCACCGGAGGGCTGTCGAGTCCTCTCGATCTACATAGTCCTCCGCGAGAGAAAATGAGAGTGGAGAGAGATAGAGAGACAAAGAGGAAGGAAGAAAACAGGAGGGAAAGGCATTGGAGAGGCTACTATGGCCGCCAAACGGCCCAAAACCACCCTATGGCTGCCGCAAGTTCGAAATAGGGGCGAAGCCTCTATTTCGCATATTTACTAAAGAAATACAATAAATAGTGAAGCCGGCAATGGATTTTCGGCCATATTTTTAAAAACATGCCGGCTTCACTGATTATCGTATTTTTTTAAAACACACTGAACAGGGCTTCATCCCTATTTTGATTACATAACAGTCATGGGATGATTTTGGGCCATCCGACGACCATCTGATAGCCTCCCTGTTATCTTCCCCTCGCTCTGCTTCTCTTCCTTCCCCTCTCTCTCTCTTCTCACATCTCACGGAGCCCCAGAGGCCTTAGTGGCCCTCAGGTGGCTTTGACAAGCCACCACCAGCCTTTCTCTCTCTTCCTTCCTCCTCTCTTTATCTCTCTTCCTCTCTTTCCTTCTTTATTGCTCTGTTTTTGCTGATGTTCTAAATTGAATATTTGAATTGTGCCAGTTAATTACCACCTGTATGGTTCGGCATGCCTCGAATCGCTCGATTCGGAGCGGTTTAGTGATTCATGATTGGTAGTTTCCATATCCTTTTATATCCATTCACTAAAGATGCAAGCAAAGAATTCTTCAACCATACATCAAATCAGTTGGATGGCATTCACCAAAAAGAAATGTCCATTTCAAGATTGGCTATGCCAATACCAAAGCCCACCGTGTCTGCCCGCGGCATGGTTCAGTACACCCTGAATCGGACAATTCAGGATGGTTTTGCAATCCTTGGTCCATTTATTCAAAGCTCCAATGTCCATTTCAGGAGAAATTAAACTGAAACTATGCTCTAATAAGGAAAAGTTCTCATTATGTGGGCTTTCCTTGAATTATAGTAAAGAGGTAATCCATTACGATTTTGTAACTCCTTAACAAGGTTCGCAATCTCGATATCAGGTACCATAGTACATCACTGATTCAGTATAGTAAGATACGTACTCTGTACTGAAATAGGTCTCGAATTAGGCTTTTTTTTTTAATCTCGTTATGTCAATATGCATCTCAGTTTACCTCAATATGGAAAGTACACAACTTATATAGATCCGAATATGAGTTTTGTATCTATTTCGAGCCTATACGATATAGTATGCCCCATACAAGGTATTCAAGGCAGTATAGCAATCCATACTCCTTAACTTTGCAATTACTTGTACTGTAATTAAAGAGGTGGTTATAATTGATGAAATGATACAAGCATTAATCTAAATCTATTCTTCTCATCTTTCTCTTTCATTTTCTCTTCTTACCTCTTCATCCATTGATTATGCATGATGATTCCCATCAACCATAGACATCATTTAATGTTAAGTAGATATTGGACTCATTTGCACAATAAGGAAAATAAGACTCGGCACTAACATGACATCCAAGATTCTATGTCCTAGCAGGACAAGGGGCATCATAGGCTCTTAGCCGTTCCATCCCATTGCTATAAGAAAATAAGATTAGGACAGGATCAGAACTCTGAAACCTATCATATAGGAAGAGAAGAAAAAAAGGAAGAAAGAACTAATGAAAGGTAAAAGGTAAGAGCGAAGAAGAAGAAAAATGAAAGAAAGAAGAAAGGAAGGAAGAAGAAAATAAAAAGGAAAGAAAGGAAGGAAGGTAGAAGAAATAAAAAAGAAAGAAGGAAGAAATGAAAGAGAAAGAAGAACAAAAAGGAAAAAAGAAAAAAAGGAAAGGATAAGAAAAGAAAAAAGAAAGGAAAGAAAGGTAAAAGAAAAAGAAGGAAAGAAAAAAAGAAAAACAAAAGGAAGAAAGAAGGGGAAAGAGATGGGAATATCCACTAGGACAGCTAACAAGATAGGAAGGAATAGCGGGGCATCTCGTTCCATAAAGATATCGGAATATCTCCATCCCATAAGATTTATAATCTTGATGATATTACAAATAGCATAAGAACCAAAATAAATTGGTTAGCAAGGAATGCTCTTACGAATGATAGTAATTTAAAACAATAAAAAATTGGTGAACATAAGGTACAAACAACAACAAGACTAATGTTAAGCAATGTGGTGAGCAATGTACTGAAAAGTTGCAAGGTTAGTCAGGCATTTCAACAAATAATACATAAAAACAAATGTGACAAACCTACTGATTTTTTTTTTTGCTAAAACAAATGGGAGTTGGAGGGGAGCAACCCGGTGCATCTACCTCCCTTGGGCTACTGGAGAATGTTTGATTCAGGATCGAGTTTGAATGAATAGGCGGCCTCCTCCCCACCATATGGGCAAACCTAACAGATGATTAGGTCACCCCAGTACGATCGAGGGCCAACGAATTAGATATCATTTTCAGATGTCGTGCTCAGGCCGTCAGGATACGCTCCGTTGGAAACAAAGATCCGTTCCGCTGAGATGCCACCTCAATGGTAGAAACCTACTGATTTGATAGATCATATCTTATCCATATCTTGAGTAGTTTTCATTTCAAGTAAGAAAAACAATTATTTTCTCCATATCTAGCTCAACACCTGTTGGGCGATTCAGTCGACCCTCCGATTCTGACTTACGATCGGCCTGATAAGTATGACTTGCCGACTATCAATTGGTTAGCCGACTGACAGTCGGCTATCCATAAATTTGATGGGCTCCAACTATGATGACTTGACTCATTTTAGATCAATGACCGTCGGCATATCAGAGTTACCGATCGATGGTCATTCGGACTTCCACAACTACCGACATACGATCGACATATCTCGATTACCGACGTATAGTCGGCTTACCTAAAACTGCCAGCACAAAAGTACATAATGGTCAGTGGCAGGTATAACCATTCATCCCACGATCACATAATGTCGAAACGAGTGAGACCCACATGTCTAACCATTACAAACGATTACCAACTACTCATCTATAAAAAGAGATAAATGAACAGTATTTGATAAAGATAATTCTGAGTTGATCTCTGTTATTCTAAATACTTATCTGTTGTTTGCTACTCTCCACTGACTTAAGCATCGAAGGATCTCCATCGGACATAATTTCGATCAGTGTGGACTTCATTTTGTAGGTGTTCTTTATCGGCAACAGGCATAATAGGGATTGGCCACAACAAATTGGTGCACCAGATAAGGAAAGAATATGAGCAACCATGGCTAAGACCAGAGCTCAGCATTCAACAGGATCTGCGAATCTTTCCATCGGGAAGATATTCCTCCTCCCCCATTGGTAGAGTCTAGCTCTTCGTGTCCTGTAGTCACTACAGATGCACAAATTGCTGCTTTGATGTAGCAAATGAAGATGTTAACGGAGGCAGTTCACAGCCTCCAACAGCAACAAACACTACAGTAGCAGCGACCGTCAGTGGAGGTTCTAGTGGTTCATTCAGTGCCATCTAGGTACAACCACCGTCCTCCATGATGTTCACCCTCTTGATCTCCAGAACGACGGCCATCTTGGCACTCTCACTGAGTCGAACAACCACATTCTCGACATTCTCACCACATCGCCCATCCTTCACGACGAACTCCTCCTTCCCATGTACATAGTATCAAGAAGGAAAAAGGCCGCGTGAACTTTCTCCTTCTCCATCCTCAAATTCTTCAAGGGACTTTACCTCTGGATTATCTCAGCAACGGTGACTCAATGATTACGAGTGTAAGTTCAAGAAGATCGACCATCAATTTACCTGACTTCAAGTAGAAGATCAAAATCTTCTAGCGACTACGACTTCCACACTGCCCAATCTCTCTCTCAGTGCATCCTACATGAGCCGATTCCATCTCGATTCAAAATATTGCAGATGGAGCCATATGACGGCTCCACCGATCCAATTGATCATCTAGAGAGCTACAAGGCTCTCATGATGATCCAGGGGCAACCGACCCCTCCTATGCATCTGCTTCCCGGTAACTATTCAGAAGGTTGCTTGAGCCTGGTATTCTGGACTGCAGTCGGAGAGCATAAACTCCTTCGAGCAGCTCGAACATTCTTTCGTGGCTATTTCAGTACTAGCTGAAAGGTGCCACAGATATCAGACAGTCTTTTCTCAATCAAGCAAGGCAAGACAGAGATATTAAGGGATTTCATAGCTCGTTTTAATGCAGCCACACTTGAGGTCAGAGACCTCAATGAGGATATGACCATATCGACCATAAAGAAGGGTTTGAGGGAATCCAGATTCACTTAGTCTCTGGATAAAACTCTCCTCCGGACCTATGCTGAACTCTTAGAATGCGCGTATAAATATATTGTACGAACGAAGGTGCTTCTGACCGGTGTCAGACCGAAGAAAAGGGTCAAAAAAGAAGCAGAAGAAAGTGAAGCTCCGATCGAACTAAGTCGGTCAACTACCAATAAGCGAGCTTCATCTCGATGACAGAGTCCAAGGTCGAATAATTATGGCAGATATGACTCATATACTCCTCTTTCTGCTCTTTATGCACAAGTCTTAATGGAGATCGAAGGAGAGGAGTATCTACGACATCCCTCACCGATGAAAGTACCACTGAGGAGCCATAACAGAAAGAAGTACTATCAGTTTTATCATGACACGGTCATGATATCGAACAGTGCATTTAACTCAGGGATGCAATAAAGGTCCTGATTCGATGTGGCTATCTCGAAAAATTTTGACGAGATCGTCCGACTCAATCTCTCACTGACCAACAGCCTCAGCCACAAGTTAAAGAGACAATCAACAATCAACCAATGGCGGAAGTAATCAATATGATCTCTGGACGATCGAAGGACTGGAGGGCAACGTTCGAAGAAGAGTCGGTGAAGAAATGACGACTGAACAATGTAACTCTTTTTCGAAAGATGATATTAAGGGAATACAAACTCCCCAAGAAATGATGACTGAACAATGTAACTCTTTTTCGAAAGATGATGTTAAGGGAATACAAACTCCCCATGATGATGCTGTCATCGTTTCGATGATGATAGCGAATTATAATGTAAAAAAATTTTAATTGATAATGGAAGCTCAACTGATATTCTTTTTTACTCAATTTTTTTCGAATACGACTACCGACTGACCGACTCAGAAGAATCTCAATGCCATTAATCGATTTTACTGGAGATGCAGTTATCGTGGAAAGAGAAATTACTCTTCCTTTAATCATGGAAATAGATCTACAATAAAGTACTGTTCTCTTAACATTCATAGTCATCCGAGTTTCATTAGCTTATAATGCCATACTTGGACGATCTGGACTTAATGTCCTGAGAGCAGTAGTTTTAACATACCATTTACTGATCCGATTTCCACCAAAAATAGAGTTGGAGAAATGCGTGGAGATCAACAACTTGCTCGACGTTGCTTTTTAGTCTCTACAAAAAATAATCAATCTGAAGACTTTTTGTCCATTGATAAATTGAACTAAAGAAAAAATGAAGAAAAGAGTGAACCGACCGAGCAACTGGTTTCTATCCCATTAAGAGAGGAAGATCCTGAGAAGACGGTCTAAATTGGATTACAATTATCTGATCCAGAGCGACAACAACTGATGAATCTACTAAGAGCAAATATCGATATTTTGTCTGATCGGCAATCGATATGTCAAAAATTTCTCCAGAAGTAATAATCCACTAGCTGAACATTGATCCTAAAGTTAGGTCGGTGAGATAAAGAAAGACCTTTTGCTCCTGAAAGGCAGAAGATCATCGATAAAGAGGTCGATAAGCTCCTTGCAGCTGACTTCATCAGAAAATAAATTATCCCGATTGCCTCGCCAATGTAATGATAGTGAGAAAAGCTAATGAAAAATGAAGAATTTGTATCGACTATATAAATCTAAATGAAGCTTGTTCAAAGGATAGTTTCTCCTTGCCAAAGATCGACTAACTAGTTGATGCGACTTCGGGACACTGACTCTTCAGCTTTATAGATGCTTTACAGGCTATAATCAGATTCGGATGGCACTCGAAGATGAAGAACCCACTATCTTCATAACCAACAAAGGCATTTACTGTTACAAAATAATGCCATTCGGTTTAAAGAATGTTGGAGCTACTTATCAACGACTAGTCAATATAAATCAGGTGAAATATAAAAGTCTACATTGATAATATGCTGGTGAAAAGTCTCCAAACTTCTGATCATATTCAAAATTTAGAAAAAATCTTCGACACACTTCGACGATATCAGACGAAATTGAACCTGACTAAGTGTACATTCGGAGTAACTTTCAAAAAAATTTTAGATTTCTTATGTCATAATGAGAAATTGAAGTCAATCTCGAAAAATAAAGGCTATCATCAATATGAAGTATCCAAGCTTCAAAAAAGAGATACAACAACTTAATGGAAGAATTACCGCACTCAACCGATTCATCTCAAGGTCGGTAGAAAGATGTTTACCCTTCTTTAAGACTTTAAGATAAGCAAAAGATTTTTCATGGTCAGACGAGTGTCGACAATCCTTCGAAGATCTAAAAAGATATTTGGTGTCTCCATCATTGCTTACAAAATCAAAGATTGGAGAAACTTTGTATCTCTACTTGGCGACTTCGACTGAAATAATTAGTTCGGTACTCGTCTAGGAGGTTGAAAGTCGAATTCAATGGCCAATTTACTACACCAGCAAGGTACTTCATAATACTAAAATAAGATATTCAAGAGTAAAAAAATGATCTACGTTCTAATCGTATCATTACAGTGACTTTGTCCATACTTCCAAGCACATCCTATAGCTGTCTTGACAGATCCGTCGTTGAAGGTAATTTTATATTGACCTGATACTTCAGGTCGAATGATAAAGTGGGTAATAAAACTCAACGAGTTTGATATTCAATATTGCCTACGACTGTCGATGAAGACATAAGTTTTGGCCGATTTTATCGTCGAGTGTACTATATTTGACAATAACTCTAAGGATGAACCTAATGATAAATTAAAGCAAGTTGAAACTTCTGAGCCCGACTTAACATCAGTGTGCGTGCTATATATTAATGGAGCATCCAATGCATAAGGCAGTGGAGCCGGTCTCATCCTCACCAATTTCAAAGAGATTGTAACCGAATATGTCCTTCGATTTAGCTTCAAAGCTTCAAATAACCTAGTCGAGTATGAAGCTCTCCTAGCCAACTTGAAGATTGCCAAAGAACTTGATATAGACAACCTGAAGGTCTTCACCGACTCAGTTGATTACCAAGCAAGTCAAGGATGAGTTTGAAGTTTGAGACCCCGTTATGATGAAGTACATTCAGAAAGTAAACAATCTTACATTCTAAGAATGGAGAATGCTCGAGCTGATGTACTTTCCTGATTCGTAACCACTTCATTCAACTCACTGGATCAGACATTTATCAAATTGTTAGAAAATCGGATAGGCAGCATATGTAGATTTTTCAAAATTTTTGAAATACATAGTGAAAATAAAACGGATTAAACTCTTTAACCCTACATGTAAAAGATCAAATCTAATCCTACCCAAGTCCAGGAGAAAATATATATATATACAATCTGAAATTTAGAAATAAATATGAGATCAAATCTCATTACTTTGATGTGGATAGATATTCACTACTTTCGATGATCATGAATTCATAGATGCTTGAGCCGTGCACACGTCCGACCTGTTAGATGTGTGCCCTAGATGCCAGATCGGCTGACACATTCCTGTACAGATCTAAGGACAAATTTATAATTTTGACTATAAATGAATAAAAGGATTATTCTTCTATCACATTGTGTACATAGTGTCTGTGATACATCTTTTGAGTTAGTGAGAATGTTAATTCATATTTCAAGAGTTGAAATTTAAAGCATGAATTTACATAACTAACTCATAAACAGCTCCTGACAATAGGATCGTCACGAGGATGGTGATCGATCCGGAAGGTTAGTGTACGATCACTTCCTTAGGGCAGATGAGTCTTGAATCTACGGTGTGGAGATATCGGAGCAAGAGTACAGGTATTCATTGAGAATGAGAGTACTGAGTGTGACCACCTCGAGCAATCATAAGAAAGTCTACCTTCTCGTCGATCACTAGCTCGATGCTGCAGCTGTGTGTCTAGTTCTTTGACCTGAGGTGCATCGATGGTTCATCTTGAGTGTGTTATAGTTTGACTACACCATAACTCGATCTTCTAGCCATTCAAAACTCTGAGGTGTATGTTGGCTGTAGCATATTCATTGTAGGAACCAGATCGCATCAAGATGGGATCTATCAACCTCGGTAGATGAGAGGAGTAGTCCTATGATGATCGAAAGATAGAGTCCTTAAGCCCATAGCCATGGTAGAGTAAATAATGGAAAAGAGTTTTCCATTGGAGTTTC
>KE507385.1:0-25228 GCA_000441515.1 Elaeis oleifera
ATCTAGTCTCTATCTCAAAACTCTGCTAAAATCTCCGTTCGAGCACTCCATTCTTGTTGAGACAGAGAACTGACTTGAGCGTCGGAGGATTTTACCGGAACAACCCCACCTCCAGTTTAGACTTCTTTTGCAGATCCCGGCGGCGACCGCGGCACCCTCGACTCCAGCATCTCCGATACCGACGAATTTTTGCAGCAACAGCTACGATCAACGGATAAACAATTATGCAAAATTGACATATTACATGCATATTTATTAGATTTCAAAATATATTAATGTATGGAAGAATCCAGGAAGGCATGAAAATATTACTTTCATACAAAGTTACCCGTATTGTAACTTTTGATTTAAAACAAAGCTATAGAGATCAGGCAACAAACGTCTTCTAAAAAATATTCTACGGAAGGAAATGTTAACCGCTACAACAAAATTGCATTCACATGTACGAAATAGGCTGGTGATCAATTATTATCCTTAACCACCTTTTTTATCTGATCACCAGGGATCCCTCCATATAAACATATCCGCACATCACCTTGGAGAAGTCTTTGAAGTAAATGACTTCTATACAAATCCCAAAACTCAGCACTGCAAAAACAAAATTCAAAGACAAAAATGAACCATTAAGCTGCATTCAATTAGACCTCAAACAATGCAAGGACTTGGAAATGTTTAAGGAACTCATAGCTAAACCTGACTTGTGGTAGTGTCAACAGTGAATAACCCTTGACATCTCTGTGCATGTCAAGAACAACCACCGCTAAGCGTGAAAGGGACAACGCATCCATGTCAATTAACTTCTTGATCCTGGAGAGAAAAATATATATATATGGTTAGCATGTAGAAGAAATGCTACTTAGACCCAAAATGAAATAATCTAGACAAATCAGGGGCATCCTATCTAACCAGATGGGAAATATTTATTCTTCTCCGTGCTTTAGCATGCGAGAGAGACTGGAGGGGTCATCTTGTAGGCCATGTGCTTCCAAGCGTAGCAAGTTAACATTGAGAGCTCAAGTTACGGTAAGGTATCATGAAGTAACAAAGATATACTCAATATTTGACTGGCAAATGGAAACAGGTTGGTTGTATATTGAATATTCAATATGTTATACTGGAACACGGTCACTGCAACCATAGCCTGACAAAATGCACAAGGAAATCCATCCCACTGACTAATCTTCCTAAGCTATCATGCTCTTAATTGTATCACCAAGATCTGGAAACTGAAAATTTACAATCTGTAGATCTTATGACTGGTGCAACTCCAGCCAGGTTTACCTGAAATCCAACTCTATCCAACCCATAGTGGCTAGGCTGGACAAATTTATACCCGACCAGGTTACACTTGGGTTGAAAAATGATAACCGTATTTCAACCTACGTCAGATTTAGGTTGGAAACTTGACTAACCTGACCATACTTGGCCCAACATAAGTTTCATAACAGGAAATATAACTTGATCCAACGTGAACCAAAACCCTGACTTTTGTGGGCTTCCAACCCAAGTTGACGACTCCTCTAAACCTATACTTACCCATACTTTCTGCAACAAATCTCCAAATCTAATCTAAACTGGGCTCTTCTTGTATATGCCCTAACAAAGTGAACCTGCTGTGTTTAAGTACAAAATCTTGGAGTTGGTTCAGTTTAGCGCTGGGAATTTCTTGGTTGGGTTGGGTGAGGTATGACCTTTATGACAACCCTTCTTGCCCAAATTGCAGCCCTAATTCTTATGTCATTTCTCCACTTCAGTAAATTTTTCATTTGCTACTAACCCAATGGAGAACCTATTGAACCATTTCAACTGTTTCAACAATGGAAGAAAGCAGTTCAAAATATATAATTGAAAAGACCACTTTCTAAATGCTTCCTTTCCTCAAAAGTAGCCTTGAGTATCATTTCTCCTGCCCGCTCCCATATAGAATTAAATAAGAATTTAGCCAAAAGGTTTAGTCCATTTTAATGTGATAGTGACATGGCGACCATGAAAATGACCATGATGCTCAAGTGTTTATACCATTACTACCTAATGTTCTCACTCATACAAAGTACCTAACTTTATGCTATCTAACAAATGTTTCAAAAGGGATCACAAATCTGCCCACAGCAGGGAATGTTTATAAGCAGATATAGGATGCATAGTTCAATTATTTAGTAATGAACCCAACAAACTCGTCCCATGACAAAAGGTCTAAGTTTATGTGGGTCTATGGATTCCAGAATCTGCTGTCCATTAACCCTGCAATTTAGGTACCCTGAATTGGCAGACTAGTTCAGAACTCTGAAATGAGGACAAAATTTAAAATAATAATCATATATATTAATTTAATTAACATCTTGTGGCCAAACTAGGAACATACCCCTAGTGCACATGAATTAAAAATCATTTAGTATAGATCATGGTTTGCTATACCACACCATACTGGCCACATAATGTATCGCACAAATATTGAACCAATACACGGTACGGGGGGGGCGTATCAAGTGTCAATACCACAAACCAACCCACACCAACACTATACAAGCATAGTACCGATATGGGTACTGATATCGGTATTACGAACCATGGATTGGATAATATCAAAAGTTGATAAGCATTCCCTCAAGAACGTTGAAGAAAATTTTAATCTACTCAATTAACGAGTGAAGGTCGATTGTACTTCTAAAGTTTCAATCTTCCACTTATACCTAGGTCAATCTACTTAGGGCATGTTTTGTTCACAACCAAAATCGAAATTAGAATTAGAATTGGAATGGATTGGAGTAAGAATCGGAATGGCCATATCACCTAACGTGATTGGTTTGTGATCAAAATCGAAATAAGAATCGGAATGAAATTTGTATTCTAGTAGAGAGTGGGGATTGAGTTTTAGGAGATTGGGACATTCTCATTCCCTCTTAGAATCAGAATAGGAATGGGACTCCTCCCAACCAAATAGCTAGAATAAGAGTCACTTATTCCCATTTCCATTACAGAGTCCTAATCCCCCCAAACAATATACCAGACTGGCATCGAAATTGAAATCTGAATAGATTAGAATGGGAATCAGAATGACCATATCTCTCAAAATGTTTGGTTCAAGACCGGAATTAGAATCGGAATCGAAATGGGCTTTGAATACTAAGGGAGAGCAGGAATTGGATCCTAGGGAATTGGCACATTATTCCCATTTCACACTGGAATTTGAATGGCAATGGAAATCCCCCTCCAACCAAATGGCAGAACAAGAGTCACTCATTCCCATTCCAACATCCAACTCCCCCCAACCAAACATGTCCTTAGTGTTTACCTCGTTTCAATATGTGGAGACCAATTTTGTTTGGGAGGTCAATCTTGCTTTGGTTAGGCTTGAAGGACTAAACACACCATGATTTTTATGAGGTTGAAGACCAAACATGATTTGTTCTAATTGGACTGTAAATTCTAGAGTCATTGCCTCATAAGATTCAATGGACTAACCCAAGTTGCACAACCAGACCTCAAAAAGCAAAGCTCAATTTATTTGGCTAAGCTTGAACGACTAAATCCATGTCAGTCAATTGGACTCAAAAAGACAGTCCAAAGTTGGTTTAGCTCGGATTAGATGATACATTTTCGAAGAGGTCACCAACTAGGGATCATAAAAAATGAAGCTAGGAACATTCTCCCTTTCAGTACCAAAGTTCAAGAGCAGTAAGAAATTATAGACTATGATTCCAAAGATTTCACTTCACGTCCTTCAGTCCAACCATCTTGTGGATTATGTTCCCAAGCTTCTGGATAGTCCACAAGTGGTATGGATTTCTGGCTAGTTCTTAGTTCAGTGCAACATCATGTGATGTCTTAGTGGTTGCTAAGCAAGAGCAGTGAAGCTAAGCATTTTGAGAACAGATGGACAAAAAAATAAAAAAGAAAGCTGGGGGATCCCAACAAATAATAAAAAATAAAAACCTTAATTTTGGGATTCTGATAAAAGATGGACTGGGAGGGGATAAAAAGATCTCAGGATGCTAACAGAAGTGCCTTGACTCCAAGTAACTATCATGTAGAAATAAAAAATAGGTTTATCTGGGAAAAAGTGTCCCCAAAAAAAAAAAACTAAGACCATGTTGGGATCATCATGGTCCGCTCCTACATTTCTTAAGCCACTTACTTCTTTTGAAAACCAAAACTCTCAAATCTAATTCAGAAAAGAATTAAGAAATCTTAAATAAAAATTTATATGTACCTTTTTTTGAGGGGGAAAACCCTAACAACTAATCACATGCATTGCATGTGTTAAGATCTCATATCTAAATGTTAGCCCTTTCTAGGAAGTGTGAGTCAGAAGCTCAACAGGGCATATCAAACCAAGATTTAAATTTTGACTAAAACAAAGCTAACACTAACTCTTGAAACTTAGTTTCGATCAATTTCAGCCAGATTTAATAGAAACTAGTTCTCAATGTGGTATACAAATTTTAATTTCAAGGCAGACTCCACAAGGTCAATAGTTTGAGGCAAACTAAAACAAATTAAATCACTAACCATTTGGATTATTTAAAACATGAAATTTGGTTCACTCCAAATTTGAATCTCAAATGGTGAGGCAGCATCAAAATCTGATATCATAGACATAATATTTAAAATCCACAACCTAGGTTCCTACTCATTTGGTTCAGAAACAGAGAAAGGAATTGTTGTCAGCAAGAAGTCACATTCCATAGTGGGTGATCCTTCCCTGAAGGGCTAAGATTTAATCCGTAATAAATTTTAATAGAAGTGATTAGCCAAGAAGGGTAGTCCCCATGGCAGTGAACTACTTGAAAGCTTAGGAACCTAATCCATACCAATTTAATTAATGGACTTAAGGTGAATTATTGGAACTTATATTCATATTATATTTAGACTTTAGAACCACAACAAGGAATTGTTGCTGACTCCATCTGACTATCTAAGGTTGGTAGCTCTACATGAAATGCAAATGAGTAAATCCTCTTATATAGAATTAAGGCTGTCACTAACCTGCAAACTCGGTACCAACCAGGAACTGACCTAACACCAAACCTGATGACCTGTAAAAGGGTTGGTATGGGTATAAAGTAAATTTCAGATTGGATCTAGGTTTGAGGTTTTTTGACCCAGCCAGACCCCCTCTTGACCAATTATTTACATACCCTTCAATTTCTAAATTCGTGGCATATGAGACATTGTTTTGTAACTTAATTGGGAAGAAAGAATAAAAACAATCACATATTAGAACATGTTTGGGTATTTGTTTTCATGTCAAATCTTTTCAAATTTTAGCCAATAATTCTTATACAGTTAATGATCAAGTGCTTATTGTCCATGATTTATTTTTTTGAGCATGTAATTGGATGTTTCATTGATTAAGTAATCAAATCATGGATGGTTTTAGCTTGACTAATTGCTTTGCTCAAGTTATGTTGTTTCCCAACTGATGGGAACCTGGACCTAATCCACATAGACCCGAACCCAATGCACATTGAGCAAGATACAGATTTAACATACCTACACTCGACCTGAAGACATGATGGATCTTATGATATTTTCTTATTCAAATCAGACCTAACATAATCCTTCAATGACTAGATATGGAACAAAAGATCCAAAATCCCAAGTGGTCTAGGTCCGGGTTTATCCAATAGCACCCCTACTTACAATAATCCTTTGCATCTAAGCCAAATGCAATGGGTTTAGTTTCTAAAGCAGAAAAGGTAATGAAATCCTAAGTCTAGATAATGTAACCAGTTAGCCATCTGATCTTTGTCAAATTAAGCAGTGGATTTATTTTTTTGAGCCTAATCAAATTCAATCAGCTTTAGCCTTCCAAGCCTAATCAAAGCATGATGGATTTAGTTCTTTTGAGCCCCAAACAAAGCACAATCAAAATCAACAACATTAAGCTTAGTAAATTAAAACAAGATCAACCTAACTATTGTTAAAATAGGAAAACCAAAAGCTCAAAAGTTCAATGAATCTTCTCATTAGTAAAATGAGTAACTCAACTTCAAGATGAAAACAGATCTCCAAGAGCACAAATTCAAGCCATACTGCAATTTTGGTGCTATCCACATCAAATGTAAATAATATCTACCTCCATAGTTATGCCATGGAATATTAGGTAAATTAATGAATTCAATATCTCCGACATATGAAATTCAATTTGTAATATATATTGGTCCTTTTCCAACACTTGCCAATAAAGTCTCATAATCAAAGGTGCCCTAATTTCAAAAGTAATCAACAATAGATTGCTTAGCCTATGAGAAGTCATGACCCACATAAAACCTTTCCTAGTAAGGGAATTTGACTTGATGATCATCAACTAATTCGAATGTGTATCCAATATCTCCCTAATAGATTTGCTCCAAGGGGCAAGATTTGTATTCCCAAACAAAGCATCACTGACATGCTGCTATTGCTAAACCATTCATTTCAACTACCATTGAAATTATATCCAATTTTATCTACCTTTACATTGTTCTGGGTATGACTTAAGAACATAACTATAATGTTTTTTAAACAGACCGGTTGGGGTCAAACAACATTGGTTGCCAAGTCATGTGTCCGCCATTCAACTTCAAGTCAACTGGTTTATAGTTTATTTACATATTTTTACCCTAGCCCCCCTTGCCCACAAACAACAATCATCTTTCTCATGTCAGAGATGGACATGGCCTCTTTGCTTTTGCCAACATCAAGAGGATTTGGCTCCTTCCTAGCAAACCCATTAGCGAGGGTCTTCAACTATGAGGAGGTTCAAAGCTTCAAAAGAGACAAGGAATTTGCCTCTAGAGCACTTCGCCACCTCCAACCCAAGACGTCCCGCCTCAACTGCTCGAGGCAACATCTCTTGCTGTTGTCAATAGGACTAATGGTTAAGCAAGAAGACATTAAAGAATGCAAAGGAAAGCTTTCCAAATTGAAGGGTGCTCAAGCAGTTAGTCTTGGTGACATTGGCAACAATAGCAAAGAGAAGGAGAGGTCAGCATAAGCGCAAGGAGAATTTTCTCCAATATAAATAAGGACATAGTGCCCTTCCCTTTTGTTTTCTTTATTAACTTTTTACATTATTGACCTAGATGGATAATACTAGTTTACCCTGAACAGCCACCATCAACTAGTCAAGCAAGTAATCCTAATACATGGTTATATTGAGCCAACCTTTAGATGTTTGTGGGTGATGGATTAAGTGGATCAACCAATAAACCTTTAACATTGGAAAAAGGTATCTCCCATGGGTAACTATAGGCCATAAAGATATTCATTACAGACATTGTATTATTTCTATTCCCATAAAAAGTTGCAATTCAATACAGTGATTTTTTAGATCCTTATCCTACAAACTTTGTAAATTCTGATTTAGAATTTGCATGTTTAATCCATAAAATAATATAAATCGGCAAACCTCTTAACTGTCACTAATTTATTTGATTATGAGCAAAACAAGTTATTGGTGATTTAATCATGGCATAGCTGCATTTTGATTTTCAGAAGTGTCCATCTTAAATATGTCTCACAGTTTTCATGTTGGACATTAAGAAATCAACTAATGCTTCACAATGCATCTATATGCTACCAGCCTTTACTGCAATTGATATTTATCAACCTACATTACTTAATAGATAAGAAATTAATCTGTCGAGTGGCTTGAATTCTTCTATGGGCATCAAGCATATTGAATTACTAACTAGGTGTTCATCATCATGCCTCTAAAAACTGAGAGACATTCATTTTCCTGTGGCTCAGGCAACCCTGCCAAGATGCCAGGTCAATGGATTATTCTTAAAATTATTTTAGGGAAATAAGAATGTTGTACAAGGATCTAACTATTTAGGAAATTAAGATCATCGTATAACGACCTACAGAATTAAGGTTATTGGAGCAAACATAAGCACAAGAAATATCAGAGATAAAAGGAAAGAGACAAAATATACTTTTCTCTTAACGAGAGAATGAGAGATGAGGGAAAATGAGGAGAAGAAAAACAACGTAAGGTAGCAATCTAGGTAATCAAATGAAAAAAGTATCTAGAGTTGAAATATGTGATGTGATCAAAATTCAAGTCAGGTTTTAAGCAATGATCTAGTGTGTTCCTTGAGCCCAAAGAAGAAAGTCGGGATGAAAGAATGAGAAAGACAGAAATGAAAATTCTGTTAATCCATCAAAATCCCCTACACATCTTCCATCTCCTCCCTTCTTAAGCCAAAAATGATCTCAACAAATTCAACTAATGCTAAAGTCTTCCTGTCATCCAAAGCCCCGAACATGTGAGATAGATGACCAACACAGACCTGTCCAACCAAGGCAGCTAGTTTCTTTTTCAACTTCATTCCTGTTTCATGTCTCCTTGATTTGTCTCTTCTTTATTTCTCTCCCTATTTTCTCCTCTCTCCATTTTTCTTTAATAATGCTACAACCTTCTTACTGCTGCCAACAAATGTGCTGAGACCAGATGCCCTATATGTTCTCTTTACTGCAGGTGCATGCCACTCTCAACCACCTTCTTAGGCTGACTTGAATAGGATGTGGTGCATAAAGCTAGTGCAACATTGCAAAAACTGTCCATGATTGAGATTTAATATCAGCTGCTGATGCCTAGAGAGCTACACTAATCCCCTAAAAACAGAAATAACAAAAGAAATCCGAAAATCCTTTAAGTCCCTCTTTATAACTGAAATTAGATCCCTTATGATAAATTTGCCTGACTTTGGACCCCCGACTCTGAACTACATTAAGAGGCCTTTAGGTTTAAGAAAGAACTAATAAGCAAGAGTTGTGCAACAAAGATTTAAAAGAGACCAAAGATAACGGGAGAGGAAAGAGTTCTATTTCATAAGCATTTACTAAAGATATGCATTCATCTTTGATAACAGAAAGTCTCAAGTTGCTACTAAATAAAGTCCCTTAACTTTCTTGCTTAGTGATTTTTATTAATACTTTTCAAGTGTTCTTATGACGCTTAACTCATGTTCACCTCTTTGATGTGGTCTTGTTAAGGGGGAGAACAATACCTTCAAATGAAAAGGGTTATTCCCTCCAAGTGTGAAGGGTGCTTTGTTTCATTCTCACTCTTTCTAATATACAATGAAGTGTTTTGATGTATTTAAATTGTGAAGGTAGACCACAATGTGGTAAGCCAGTGAACCATTTAAGGTAACTTACTGTGTTACATTATTTATCTCTTTTGTTTGGATAGACTACAAATTAGCTGCAATCATAACACTGGATGGGTGTCAAGACATTTAACAAATTGATCTTCCTAGCATAAATAAGAATTGATTATTGAAGAGTGTCATCATATTTCTTAATATATTTCCAAGGTACGATCATCTTGAGATATCTGGTATTGTATTTATGCATTTCTACCCTCTGGTCATCAGAAACCTCCAGTGTGGTGGCAACAATTTCTTTCCCTATTCTTTCTCACATTTTTCACTAGAGAGCTTAGGACTTATCATATTTCATGATCACATACATTTGATACCCTTGGGGATTCCTTAAATCTTCATTGCACATGCTTATACCATTTGATTCAGCCCTTTATCACTCCATTCTCAACTAATCCAACTCTCAGGCCTCCTCTAACTTAAACAATTCTAATTGGATCCTTCCTCTCTCATCAATCTTTTCAGATACTGTTGCTACAAAATTTTCCATGTTTCATCTTGCTCGGTAAATTGCATGAGAATGAATTTTATTGCATTTGAATGCTTGAGAGTAAGAAAGGAACCAGGGGCTATGTGTGCATTCAAGAGATTTCCTCTAGATGTCTACATTCAAGAATCACCAAGAATCACTGAGGACATAAAGTGAAAGAAGAAAACACCGGATTCTACAATAGTGTGAGGAGAATACTGCAAATCATTGAACCCATCTATTAGATTTTCTAAGTCATGAATGCTTGATAGGATTCAGTGGATCTCATAATATAAATGGGAGATGAGATATACAGGTGGGCGGTGACATACATTAGGAAGGATTTAATTCTTTAAATTGCTCTAGGATATAAATCATTTATTATATTCTAAATATAAATATTTATACAAAGATCTAATGCATAGTATCTACATCTAGACTTAAATATAAATGCAAACTCGCCAGGATGGATGAATTTGTGGTTATCTTCACATTCTGCTGATTAGGCTTGAGAGGGTCCTAAGAATGCAGCTTCAGCTAGGCATTTACATTAATATGCAAAATATTTTGTTACAAGACAAGACAAGCAAGCAAGAAAGAAAGAAAGACAGAATTCTGGTGATTAGGCTTGACGGTGTCCTAAAGATGCAGCTGCAGTTTGGCATTTAAGGTGAAATGAAACGCATTTTGTTATATTCTATACAAAGAAAGGAAGAAACAATGAATGGTAATTTTAATAAATTTAACCTTATAAACCAACCTAACTATGACCATTTTGAACATGCTTAAAATAGTTCAATTAATGAATATAACAGCCCATTCTTTTGTGGGTAAAAAAAATTACCCGAGAATCCATATTTTCTTAGATAAATATTTCTTAGGCAATATTTAGATAGAAAATAATTTACCCATATTCTTTTACATTACTATTTTCCTGGATAAATTGCTAAAATTTATCCATATTTTCCATAGTACCATTTATGCTTTTAAAATTTAGAGAAAATGGATGACTGATTAATTGGGCATGGAATGATGAAGAAATTGGAACTAAGAATGAGCCATTTTAGGAATAACATTAAATGCCTACTTTACTGCCTAATGAAAAAATGATTTAGCCACCCTTTAGGTAGGTAAGATTTTTCTCTTATTTCATGAGTAAATGCTATCCATGGAAGTAACTTACACATCCTGAGAAGCATCAGAATATGGGTAAGTTGGTCCATGGGAAAGTTGACTAACTTTCCCATCACATTTACCCACAAAAGAATGGGCCTTAAAAGAGAACAGAACTTCCCCCTAATCAGAACTGTTCATCTCACCAACTAAAGTTTTGAAAACCTCTAAGAACCTTCAAAATTTATCACTCTAATTAGTTTGGAATTGAATTAAAATTAAAATAAATTACAAGGTATATTAATGAAGCCGATAATCCACCTAAGGCTCCCAGAGGCAAGGATCAAAGATGTCAACCAATGGGCAACAAAGTGGAGCATGCAGCACATTCCTAAGAGCCTAAAATGTGATGATGATGTTCAAGATTTAGAGCTACCGCTTCTCCACAGCAAATGACGACAATTCAACAACCATATTAATTTGTGAGCAACCTATCTTAGTTTCACCATGTGAACAATGTCTAACAATATAGCATAAAGGACTTGTTAAATGGTAACGTCTCTAGTTGCACAAAAGAATCCTAAAAAATGATTCGCCAAAGTGCCCCAAACTGGATAGTTTGAGGTGTACTGAACCGAATCGACAACTAACCAGTGTAATTCGGGTGTTAGATTCAAAATGCCGGCAAAAATGGAGCACGGGAGAAGAAAAGAGAAGAAGAGAGAGAGGAGGGAGGGAAGAAACGAAAGATCGGCGGCAGCCAGCAGTGGCCCATCAAGGCCACCAAAGGGCTACCAAGGCCTCCAGGGCCCCACGATCCTCCACGAGATGTGAGGAGAGAGAGAGAGATAGGGAAAAAGAAGAAGGGAGAGAAGAGGAGGGAGGGAAAGATAGTGGGAAGGCCACCAGAGGGCCATCGGATAAACGTCAGATGGTCGAAAACAACCCACGGTGACCACGGGGCTATTTTGGGCCATTTGGTGGCCACGATGGCCAACCGACAGCCTTCCCACCGCCTTCTCCTCCCTCATCTTCTCTCCCTTCTCCTCTCTCTTTACTCTCATTTTCTCTCATGAAAGACCGTGGAGATGGGGAGGCTTCGATGGCCCTCCGACAGCCTCCACAGCCCTTTGGTGGCCACCACCGGCGTCTTCACCAGGTTCTCTTTCCTTCCTCCCTCTTCTTCCTCCCCCTCTCTCTTTTTCTCTCTATTTTTTCCCTATTCATCCCTCGTTTCAATGTCCATTCGTGCTCGATACAGGAGCATATCGACTCGTACCACCAACCGACAGACACAAGGTCCAGTTCTGAGTCATCGATATTTATCCTAGTCTCTATGGCAGATTATGGGAGTCCAAAACTAAACCCTTCACAAAGCAAAATCCCATGTTCATATATGAGGGCAATAGTAGCGACAATGATTATAAGGCCACTAGATGTGGCACTAGTGAAGTTCTACAGATGTAGTCCAAGTGAAGCTTAGTGTCAACTACAGAGTTCAGATTAAACAACAAAACCTAGGATGTCAATCATAGAACTCAGGCCAATGTCGGTGACCATGGGTACTTCTCATTTTCTAGGACATCATAATAAAGACAAGGGAACAAATATTCTAACATAAAAGTCTGAAGAAGCACTATTGGTCATTTCAGCATGTCTATTTAAGATGGAGGCTATTAGGAATAACCTTAAACACATCCAAAGGAAGACCAGCCACATGTACTCAGTACTCTAAATCTCTACTGTCACATCCATATGGTTTCATTTAGGACCTATTAACATTTTCTTATGGTTTCATTGCTCTTCTTAGAGTACATCCATGATTCAGATGTGTAGCTCATGCCACACTAAGCCAAAATCATGTCCGGTACCATGTGATAGCTACCCATGATATCATCTTCATCTTGCCTTAATAGATGTTATTGTAATAGTATTGGTCATTCTTAGTATGAACCACAAGGTCGTGAACTAAACTACTCATCACATAGCATGGAAACTATATCTTCAATATGCACCACATTATTTTGAAATTGCATAAGATATCAGAAAACCATGTTGACATTCTATTATACCCGATATCATTCTATCATTTATGTATGTATACTTCTCACTTGGGTCATCGTTACATGTTTCATCAAATTTGTATGTTCATGTAGCATTTATCTTAAACATTAAACCTATTGTCTTCATCGTTGTTTGCAATTTATCTAAGTGCAATAGTTTCTTAAGATAATAGAATACATATCCAAATGTACCATTGAACAACAATTATTGCGTGCAATATATAGTGTCCGTTCTACACCCTGCAACATGAAGTGTTGGCTGCAGATGCCATACTAGTTCCTCATCGATAGGGTCAAGTTGTCAAGTACACCCTCATAATGACACATAGTACAGTGTTGGGATAGACAGCAGCAGTACCATGTGTTATTTTGGGACACACTGAGCCTTTGTGCATACTTATGAATATCAGTACAACGCTGACTTGGTACGATACACCCCATGCTAGATTGGTATTGTATGCCCTATAGAGCTGGTACAGTATGCCCCATACCAGCCAATTAAAGTCATATAATACTAGATTTATTTAATGACTCAAAAAAAGTTCGAAATCTAAAATATGTCCATATAATAATAGAAAGCAATTAAAAGTAACCTAGGACTGAAAAAAGTTATAAATAGAATATATTAGCATGCCAATATACATGTTTTAGATGTATTGGCATGTATGGTGCTAGTACTTTACCAGTGTTGGGACAGCATGTGAGAACATAATCCTTAGATATTAAAAATCATTAGAATAAGAAATCCTAATGGACTGCTCATATCATTTTCCAATCATGTGTTGAATAGCATAGCTCATCATAAAAGTGTACTTAACCCTTCCATGGAACCTTCTTGACAATAAGTCCCAACATACAAAAGAGGCACAAGCCTCAAGGAGTCCAACTTATGCATCTAAAAAGATATCTATTATATTAGAGATATGTTTGTATATATCAGTGATCATGTCAGCAAGTATATATTAGCATATGACTCGTGCATATGACACCCAAGGCAAAGTCTGGCATTTTGCCCACATAAAACATCACTAAAAAATGAACATAAGATAATTTTGTACATTTGTTGTGAAAATAATCAGTGTTTAATTTACATGTCCCCCCACAAGGCATAAAAATAAGGTTTGTGAATTTGCATCAAATAAGTTTCTGTAAGCAATGAGCCTAATTCCATATAACTTCATCAAGAAGCCTCCAGACTTTCTATGGAGCCTTGTCTCGGGGCATGCAGCAATGCATTTACATAATTTCAGCATTAAACCTTTTATTAAGCCTCATGGTAAGCATGAGGCAATACAACCTAAACAAGCTTTTTTAGATGATTATAAATCTCGACAAATCTTATTGCTCAACCATGTGGACCATAATCCCAGACTCCAGAAGATAAGACTAACAGTAGGGCTTCACAAGTCAACAGTATGTCAGTGGGTAAGGAAAGGCCATGGCATCGGCAGCCTTAACAGCTTATGTAAAATTAGTGCATTTTTTGTGCCATTTTGCAATACATACAGGGAAAAAATCTGTGATCCAAAATTAAAGAATAACCAAGACTGAAATATGAAACTCCAAAATAAATACCTGCTTGGTGTACCACTAGCAAAATTTACTCGATTCTTAAGCAAGGCAACCTACAAAGTAAAATCAAGAGTTACAAAATTAAGCTAAGATCCAATCCCAAGCATGCATACAAAATTGAATATGAACGATGATTTAGCATAGGGACATTCTTAATTGAGGAAACCACTGACTCTCAACGCCTATAACTCCTCACTCTATCCGTTCTAGTTTAACAATGCATCCCTGCCAACATTCTCATTTCTACTACATATGATTTGTTATATTTTTGGAGTCTCTTTATTGCCTATCATTTTGAATCATACAATATTACAAGCCATGCGAGCCCAAAATAAACATAAAAGAGTAGATCAAGTTTTGAGCCGGTACATTAGTTGGAGATTACAAGATTTAAGGCTTTCTGGAGCCACATGTTCTTGACCATTTCCTAATCCTACTTTGGTTGTTATTTCCTCCGTATTATGAGATTCTAAAGATTACAAAAATCTCATTCAAAATCAGGTAAATTTGAGAGCAATAACGTGATATCCCACCCTTGGTTTGACTAATTATTAGGAATATATGGATGATTTATGTATATTTTAATTATTAATATCTTTATACTTAATAATAGATGACAATATCATATAATAAAGAAACATCCACACCAAAAGATAGTAAGAGCTTAAAACTTGGTGCTGAAATGTCTAGCAATAGTCTTGTCCTTGAATATTAAGCTACTTTATCTCTTTTATTTTGTGATTATGACACATTAATTCAGATCAGACTTGCTCTACTTGGTTTCTAAATATAAATTTTCATCATGAAATAAACAACAATTTCCTGTTTGGATAATTATTGCTTAGCTGAAATCACTTTGATGTAGAGTTTCTATCTTGCACTCATATTTAATTGCACCTGATCCTATATCTCCAATGATCCCATATTTCTCTCATGTCCCCAATGCTTGCGTACATCATATTACACCAAAAGCATCTTCCACTTCATCTAACCAAACTTAATTTATTAGACATATCTTCATCTATATCCTCATTATTTTGTATAATAGATGTTAAATAATGTAACTAATCACTCTTTGGTATCTCTTGCTCATCAATTTTGACTAGGGCCTCATCCTCATTCCCATTTTTGCAAAAGGAACTCAACAGTCACATAGTTACTATTGTTTGATTTGTGAGAGCATCATGACATAAGGAGGATCAAAGAATGCCGTACCGGGCCGAACCATCCGGTACATGACGTGCCGAACCATACCAGTGGAGAATCGAGACAGTTCTAGCATGAAAAATGGTACATGCCAGTGCTGGAGAAGAAAGAGAGAAAAGAGGAAAAGAGATGAAGAGAAAGAGAGAGAAGAAAAGAGGGATGGGGTCCGGTGGGCCATCGTGGCTGTCGGGCGGCGTAAATGCCTCCCGCAGCTCCGCGGCGTGAAACAAGGATGATCCGTCCCTATTTTCATATTTTTTTAACAAAATTAATTAAATGAAGCCAGCACGGGGTTTGCCGGCTTCACTTAAGTGATGCCAGCAAACCCAGTACCGACTTCATTTAAAAAAAGATTTTTAAAAAAAAATGAAAACAGGAGCGGATCACCCTTGTTTCACGCCATGGAGCCGCAGGGGGCGTAAACGCTGCCTGCGGGCCACAACGGCCCGCCGGAGGCCCTCCGACGGACCCCCTCACTCTTTTCTTCTTCCTCCCTCTTTCTCTCTTTCTCTCTTCAACTGGGGGATTATGTCTTAATGCTTTGCCCATCTGTTGCTCACTACTTCCCACTCCCTTTGCTTCCTTCCATAGGTCCTCCAATATTGTATAATTCTAGAGGTTAGGAGCCTTCAGCTCAAATTTGGGCAATAGAGTTAGTTAAGTTTTTTTTTAACCTGAATATTATAGGGACAGTTTCTTTACTTTTTTTAAGTTGTTATGTTTGAAACTGGACATTGAAATTACTAGGAGAAAAGAACTATCTATTTCACTAAATCAGGAAAGTTCTAATTTTTGGCAGGGAGACTTTGTTTGACCATTGACTAACTTAGTGAGATTCCTTGTCGTTGTAAAGGAATAGGAATGTAACTCTTCTAAATATTCCTGCAACACAAAAAAAGCCAAATTATATTAGTTGCAATATAGTTCTTAGATATCATATTTCATCAAAACGGAACATTAATCTATGATTTAGCAATCATTGGTTGATCAGCATAAATTAGGTGACAGATGCCCAAATTGAAGATAGTATGTTTAAATGAAATAGTTCAAACTAAATAGTCAAAGAGTCAAAAAATTAATATGGAGAAGGTGCATCAAAATTTTCAATCAACAATGATGAATTAATAGCAACTTAGTAGCAGATCATCAAAATTAAAGAAAACAAAAGATCCACAAACAATTTCGTATAAGCCATTTATGCACCTTTTGATTGTACCAAATCATTATGTTACTGTGTTTTCTTTCTTGCCATCATTTTCTTTATATCTATAAAACTACATGCTAAACAGTAAATGTCAAGATGTGAGACCACTTTAAGGCCATCAGCAAATAGCAAGACAGTCACTGATAGGGCAATTAACAAAACAAGCTTAGCTGCTCGAGCTCAAGCAACTTGTATCAAAGAACATGAGATACAACACACAAAGCAAATGGCAAAGCCGCGAAAGATGGCAGCAGTTACAAAGAAAGGATACTAGTCCCAAAATAGGCATCGTATTGACTAAATGCTATTATAAATCAGAAAACACAAGGGAAACACCAACAGTAGATATTAAAACCTGTAGTATTCATGAAATAGTAAGACTAATTAAGAGTAAGAAAAGAAATAAAATGTTCAGTGCAACTGAATGAAAAGCTAAATGCATGGAAAGAACTAACCTGGTCTTCCACTTTCAGATGTTTCGCAAAAAGCTTCACTGGGCGGCATTCTCTTGTTAATGGTTTCAAGCCTCTATACAGCCAATAATATGTCATTTTGTTACAGATAAAAGAATACAAGAAAGTTCACTAACTGGTTAGGTATACAAAGAAAGTTTATTAATTGATTGTGTATCAGTTACTTTACATAATAAGTACATGTAAGATAACCAATGCAGAATATCCATGACAACATAATTTTATCACTTGCCACTGAATTATTTGCAATGATAATGAATGGACTGAACAAATCCACTCTCACAAAAACAAATTCATCAGTGCTGTCTCGAGAGAGGATGTTATACCTGAGAAGCTCCAATGACCTCAAAGCAGATGTGCTAATAATAAGTACTGCCGGACTCCCTGCATCAATTGTTCCCTCTGAAAGCTTCCCCTCACAAAGAACTTCCTTCCATGAAGTTCCAAAAATAGCCTTCATATGCTTGCTCAAATTCTCCACATCCTGATCCATATCTTCAGCAAGTCTAACCATGGAAGTATCTGCATTTTTTCCAGATTCTCACTTAAATTTTCCATTTGCTTCTCCAAAGAGACTCCATAATCACACTAAATAATGATGATGATGATGATGTACCCCAAATTACTTCCTAATTATAGATAATTTAATTAGAAGATCAAGGTTTGCAACATATTGCAAAGACACTCAGAAGCCATGTTTCAGCGTCAATTATTCATCAAATGTTGGAAAAAAAAAAGAATGTAAATTTGCAATGCCAGTGATTCTAGATGCCTTAAAATTTTAGTAGTTTTAAAAAATGCAAATACATTAAAAAGGAATGGATTGATACTAGAAAATAATGAATGAGAAGCCAGTATCAATATCACAACAACACATCAAAATAGTTTTAAAAAATTTGAAATCAGTGTGCAGTACTATTATCAAACTTCAGCCAAAATTTTCAACAAATAATTTGCAAAACAAAAAGGGCATAAATAAAATGATCAACCATCAAGTAGACACAAAATTCCAAACATATTCCTAGAGTTATTTTATCTCGTAAAACAAAAAAGACAAATAAATAAACACATGCATAAATAAATAAATCGGAAAAGTTGATGGAAAATGCCACATTATCATGATTTGAGCGACGTTTGGTTACCTTTGAAGGCCTCCAACTCGAGAGGAGAGAGCTTGATTTTGTTGGCGGATTGAAACAGGTTGAGGAAGAAGCGAAGCTGCTCGGCCGCCGGAGCAGTTGAGAGGAGGACGGTATCACGGTTGGCTTCTCCGCTCTTCTTCTTCTCCTCCGCCTCTCTATTCTTCATCTTCTCGGCTAGGGTTTGTTCTTGCCGAGAGGTATGTGATTTGGGTTTTGCTCTTGTTCGTCTTCTTCTTCTTGATGGAATGGCGTGAGAAGGGTTTAGAGGGGGAGTGGTCTTGAGGCTTCTTTCGCTTGGGAGTTTTGGTTCTCGCTCGCCATTACCCTCTGCGTTTCTCTCGCTCGCGAGGTTTTAGCTCGGAAAGAAGGGTTTCGGTGCTTCCTGTGACAGCGGAAGCATCTATTAGCGTTGCAATTTGGGCTTGGTTTGCAGCCCAACCTCTACTTTGGATCACGTTGGGCTGATACAAGAATTGCTTTTTTGTGCGCTACTGACAGTATATAGATAATCCTACGCGGAATACATCAGATCCACGTAACAATTATTTTTAATATATTTAATATTTATAATTTATTTTTAATTAATTTTTTAAAAATTATAATATTTCACATCAAATTATATTTTCTGAATGTTATAATATGATTTAAAAATTATGACATCTGAAATATTATGACATCTTGCGTCAAATTATGACTTTTTGCATACAAGATATCATAATATGGGAAGAACATTTTTATTCAACCACTTTTCAATATATATTTAATGCATATAGTTCTGATTTTTCGTTTGAAAATTTTGAATAACGAAAATATTCTTATTCTTTGAAAAAATTATGATATCTTGTGGTATATTATGATATTTATATCAAATTATGACATCTTGCGTATCAAATTATGACTTCCTATATATAGAATGTCATAATATAAGTATAAAATATCATAATTTTTTTCAAAAATAGAAATATTTCATCATTCAAAATTTTAAATGATTAAATAAAAAAAAAACTATAGATATTAAATGCATGTTAAAAATGATGGCTATGCAGATTAATAAGATAAAACGATGCACTCTATGTTAAATTTCTACACCACCAGTGATGCATAAAAAAATTTTATTATTAAATTAGGGTGTTTGCCTTGGTGCAATGTTGTAGGTTCAAAATATGGAACATGCGTTCCGCACGCAATGCATATATTGTTTAATATATATTGCTCATTGCCCTTCTTCGATGCTCAAGAGATATGGATCAGACTTACCTATTTATTTAAGTCAACTAACTTTGAATGAAGTCTCGAATCAGGCATCATAAGTTATGTTACCGTACTAGAATACCGTCATGATAGACTTACTATTTGGTTGATGACTTCCAAATCAAGAAGTTAACATCTTTCAATCGATCCTCAATTGATGATATACCTTCGCCACTTCAAACTGGCTCAAGACAGACCTTCTGCATTTTCACTTTTATCATCCATGTCCGCCTCCTAAACCTGAAGCATATTGCAGTCATCCTACCTCTGCTATCATCATCAAAAATATTGAAGTAAAATATCAATTTGTCTTAAAACTTTCATGGGCATACAACGGCGAAGGCTTCTATAGCCTATGTCAAGAGTGAACTGAGCACTTTGAAATTATTATGGTAGCCTTGTAACCATGCTTGTATAAATATATCAACCAAAAGTAAGTAAAATAACATGGCCATTATAATTTCTTATATGCCTGTTACAGCTTGAGTCGAACCACATTATTTGAGGTAGAATTGTTCCATATCTCAATCTTTCAAATGGTAGTAGGATCAGAAGAGCTCTAGAAGACTTTGAATGGATCTCATCTCTATGGTAGGGCACTTATATGGGCCTGCTGGCCGAAACCTCCATGGGATTCCTAATATTTTGATCTGCATTGGCCTATTAGCTAAGACTTGTATGAAATTCATGTGCATGCGTGTATTATTTACTCTACGTTCAAACCAAGTTCACCACTTCTTCGATCTTTTAGCAATTATTTCGCATAGTATTGAAATCCTTATTATCCATTATCCATATGAGGGTCTTTGACTATTCATAACATCAGATACCTGGCCAAATTGGCCCTTATGTTGTCGTATTGTCTTCTAGCATATGAGACACGCACTATACAAAAAACCTCTAGAAACTTTCTTGTTAAAGATGCCTCCCATCTCTTATGATGCTCATAGTCGATATTATGAGGCCATTATAATTTTGCTCTTAGTTGATAGGCAAATGATTAAGAATTATTATCAGCGAGGATTTGTCGGCTCACCAATGACACTTTGAATCTCTCCATCACTAATACTATAGTTTTGGTTAGCCACTGACCAAAATATCTTTTAACGGTTTGGCTTGTTGCAATTTTAGTGGTGCAACTACTATGGTACCTCAAATAGTAGATATTCAAGGTTAATATGGTATAGTCCTCAATTATTATCACTTGATGAGCTGAAGCCTCCAACTTTGGTTCGTTATGCACCAGAGTACTTCATGGCCTAGCTAATAAGCCGATACGCTCATCATAAAGTGGACATGATTATTGTCTTACCGGAAATAACATGACAATGACTACACATCTCACCGAAAATAATGTGATGATGATTACATAGAATCTCATTGGGCATGCTAGAAACTTATTTCCATCCTTTTCTCTATCCCTTTCCAAGCACGCCAAGGAACTTCAGATCCCTAGGAAGCTTGATTAATTGAGATAGAGACGGTCTATGAAGCTTGAGCTTGATTAATTGAGATAGAGACAGTCTATGAAGCATGAGCAAACAAAGTCTGCATATATGCGCAGGCATGCCACCACCAGCACTAAGCTAACAAAAAAGGTGTGGGTTGGATGGAGGATAGAAAGCGGTATGAGTTTAAGTGCCTTGACCTTGCTAAATGTGATGCAATTCTTGAAAGATCCACAACATAGTTGTAAATATATACAAATAGCAAAAAAGAGAGCAGAACTAAAAAATACCTAGAATTCTAATAAACTACTCTCATCCCGAGTTTTATTATAAAGAAATAGTAATATACAAAAAAAGGATCATGCCAAATAATGAATAGTTTTGAAGGATTACTAGTTGAATGGAACTATAATCATCGAAATACTCCTGCAGATTTCTATTGTGTTAATTTGTTTTCCTATACTTGTGATAGTGTCGAGGCATTAGCTCAACAGGTCACCCAAAATTTTTACCTCTAGGTTTGCATGCAGTCCTTCACCCCAATCGTGCCTAATTGGATAGTAACTAACTCTTTCAGTAGCAATGACTTACAAAATCATTACAAAGTAGTCAGTTTTCCCCCAAGTAGACCCGCTAAGTTTATCAAGTCAAATTCTGATATTTTTTTCTTACTTGATCAGGTTTGGATACAATAATGCTAAAATATGATGCTTAATAACACTGAATTAGTAATGACTACTGTTATTCATATTATACTATCAAGTGGATTTCAATTTGGGTGTATTAATCTCCTTAGCAAATTATTAATAGATGCCATAAGGCTATGATACATTAATATGTGGAAACTAGTATCGGCTATCCGAGCAAGAATAATTCTTGCAAATGTGTGCCATCTAATCATGAATTTACCATTTCCAATGCTAAGTTCTATCATTGAATATAAATATGAAAATATTAAACTCTTTTTTTGTTGGGTTCATTGTTGTATATATGAAGAAACTACATATGTGATTATATATATAATTCTTAGGCATTACATCTTTCCAAAATATTTCTTCACTCAAAAATGATAATTTTTTCTTAGATTACAAATATCAATCAACATGAGTAAACTTTATCTATAACCAAATGTAGAGACTTCCAAAATCTAAACATCTTAGGTTAAACCAGCAAACTCTAGTAAGACTAAGGGTTTATCTATTGCTACTTTAGTTTACTATGCTAGCTTTAAACTACATCAGTTCCACTATTGACCATATTTAATAGTTTCCACGTTGCGGATGATACTCTTCTTTTCATTCAATGCGAAAATATTTCTTTGAGGCTTCCAAATTGTTGCTTTATTATTTTGAGCTATCTTTAGGTTTGGCCATTTACTTCTCCAAAATTTTGATAGTTGTAATTGTACCTTCTCCTCATTTTGGCACTGTTTACTACTTATGACTTAACTAAAAGGAATATACCCTACAAGCCAATCAACTTATATATATAAGAGATTTTTCTTGTAATCTTCCAGACTTATATGACATTTTATATTAATAAAGGTATTTTTTATTTCATCATGTGCTGCATCTTATATTTTTAATTGAGATCATGATGAATCCCATAAATCAGGACAATAGTTTTAGGGTTATGATGAGATCATACCTATGAGACCTAAAACCCTAAAATCTTGATCTAGAACATTCCTAGTTAGAGGGACATTGAGTCGGAGATCGATGTTCCGAAAGAACTAGCACATCCTATATATGCTCGGTAGATAGGGTAGCTGATCTCATAAGCTACTTGTGTGAGACACTAATACAAGGGTGTAGGTGCTCATTAGAAAATGAGTTCACTGAATTGATCCGACATGAGAAACATCTTATGAAATTTTAATGTCAAGAGATGCTTCTCTAGTGGGGGTTGTGCATGTGGTCCTTAGACCTGAGACCACCATGGTACCTCGTATATATGAAACTATAGTTTTGGTTCATACTCATTCATGACTTAGTCATGTACGGGTATTCTAGATATGATGGATTATGTATGAAGGTTATGAGTAGGTCAACATGGAATCGATCACTCCTAGTAAAAGGAGATCGCATCCTACTTATTCCGATCGAGAGATGATTCAAGAAGACTTTGATCAAAGCAGAATAAAATTAAAATGATTTCTAATATTTCATTAATTAAATCATCATCTTATGATGGAGAGAAATATGAATATGAAATTAGATTTTACTTAGTTTCATATCCATAATCATATTCGGGATGCTGGATAATCGAAGGATTGAATTGCACGGTAACTTACCACTGAAGGATATTTTAATATTTTATCAAAAATTTACATCTTTCTGATAGACATGACACGTTGCTAGATGTGAATCATGTCTTGTAGGTTTTTATGAATTAAAGAGTTTAATTCATGGGTCAATTAAAAGGGTTCTAATTTGACAATTTGGATATGCATCGGTTTGACCTAATTTGATTAAATGGACTCTAATCAATTCGGGTCAACATAAATCCATACCTACTACTGGCTAGATATGAAACTCAAAGGATCGCACATATCAAAAAATTAGTCAAGGATTTTATTTGATTTAATCATGGGATATTGGATCTTAATTGGGTGCCTAATTGACAAGCTAGCACTTGTTGGCTAACCCAAGCTCCTAACCTAATCTATTTGAGTTTGAAACCTTGCCAATAAATCAACCAAAATTAAGTGAGACTTAATTTGATTAGTGCCTATTTAATCAACCTTAATTGGGAATTTTTCATATTTTAACACCATTTACCAAGAGTCCCAAGTTGGTAGGACTCTTGGTGTAAGGTGCCACAATGTTTGGCGCAAGATTTTGCACGTGCAAGAAGTCCTTCTCCAAAGGGACTTTAGTCCGAATTTTATGCCATTTTAATCCTCATTTGATGAGGTTCAACATTCAATTTTATGGGATTTTAATGAGATTAAAATCTTTGGCTAATGGGGCATGAAAATCAGGTGAGACGTTTCGGATTTAGCGCATGAAGGCTTGTGACGTGTGAGAGGATTAGAGTCCTTCTCATGGAAGGATCTAATCCCAATTTTTGACACCAATTAACCTTCCTCCTTTATCTTGTTACATGCCATTTTGTAGAATTTTAATGGGATTAAATACCAAGTTGGCATGAAGATAAAATTGGATAAGGATTGGCGCATGGATTTGGCATACGGCATTTTATCTTGGCGTGCAGAAGGGCTAAGAGTCCTTCTACATGTTAATCACCTTTTTGGGATAAGGATTAGAGAGCCAAGATTTAATCCTCACCTTTGGTTGAGTGATTTGACCAAGTCCAAATTCATTTGGAGGGTCAAGATAAGATCTTGGTGGCGCCAATTCTAGAAGGCTGAAAATCTCTTCGTAACTTTTCACATATCAATTCTCTCTCGGGGTTTTAAATTAAATCCAAAGCCTTAATCTGATTATGGCATGGAATTTGGATGGCTAGGATCAGGTTTGACGTGGTCAAAAGAACCATAAGGAGGTCTGGTTATTGAAAAGAAGCCATACGATGCTTAAATATCATATGGGTTCTTAAGACGTAACTAACAGTCCTTCTGTTTGAAGGACATATTTGATACATTAATAACCAGATCCAAGGCCTTTCTGAATAGACATATTAGCATCTATCCGTATGTTATAAATACCCCCCCTTTGGCCCAGATAAAAATCAATCAAATAAGTCCGATAAAGCTTCTTCCTTCCCTTATTAAGACAAGGTCTTGTAGTGCTAAGACAAGGAGTCTTCCTTTAGACAAGATCTTAGACTTCAAGACAAGGAGTTTTTCATTAGGACAAGAGTTTAGGAAGATCCTTTTGAAAGGCTAAGAGAGGGTTTAGGCCATTTAAGAGAGAATTGATGGAGTGCTGGGAATTGGTCCTAGCAAGGCAAGACAATTCTCAAGAGGATAATTCGATAAGACAAGATTCTGTCGGAGCATTTTCTTGATCCTAATTTCATGTGGATCACCTGTTGAAGAGCGAACATTTGGGCACCTCGTGGAAAAAAAAGGATACCGGCTTCTTTCATTCTTCACCAACCTAAGGTTTCATATCTAAACCTCGCTTATAGGCATATATGTTTGATTGAATACACCACGAGAGATCCT
>KE507385.1:35341-47895 GCA_000441515.1 Elaeis oleifera
ATAATCATATTCGGGATGCTGGATGATCGAATGATTGAATTATACGATAACTTACCACTTAAGGATATTTTTGATATTTCTATCAGAATATTTTATATCTTTCGAGTAGGCATGACATATTACTAGATGTCAATCATGTCTTATAGATTTTCATGATTTAAAAGTTAATTCATGGGTCAATTAAAAGGGTTCTAATTTGACAACTTGGATATGCATCAGTTTGACCTAACTCGATTAAATGGACTCTAATCAATTTGGGTCAACATAAATCTAGACCTACTGCTGGTTAGATGTAGAACCCAAAGGGTCACACACATCAAGAAATCAGTCAAAGATTTTATTTGATTTAATCATGGGATATTGGATCCTAATTGGGTGCCTAATTGATAAGCTAGCACTTGTTGGCTAACCCAAGCTCTTAACCTAATATATTTAGGTTTGGAACCTTACCAATAAATCAACAAAAATTAAGTGGGACTTAATTTGGTTAGTGTCTATTTTAATCAGCCTTAATTGGAAATTTTTCCATGATTTTAACATCATTTACCAAGAGTCCCAAGTTGGTAGGACTCTTGGTGTAAGGCGCCACAATGTTTGGCGCAAGATTTTTGCACGTGCAAGAAGTCCTTCTCCAAAGGGACTTTAGTTCGAATTTCTATGCCATTTTAATCCTCATTTGATGAGGTTCATTGCTCAATTTTATGGGATTTTAATGAGACTAAAATCTTTGGCTAATGGGGCGTGGAAATCAGGTGAGGCATTTGGGATTTAGCGCATGAAGGCTTGTGACGTGTGAGAGGATTAGAGTCCTTCTCATGGAAGAATCTAATTCCAATTTTCGACACCAATTAACCTCCCTCCTTTATCTTGTTACACACCATTTTGTAGAATTTTAATGGGATTAAAATACCAAGTTGGCGTGAAGATAAAATTGGATAAGGATTGGCTCATGGATTTGGCGCACGGCATTTTATCTTGGCGTGCAGAAGGGCTAAGAATCCTTCTGCATGTTAATCACCCTTTTGGGATAAGGATTAGAGGGTTAATATTTAATCTCCACCTTTGGTTGAGTGATTTGACCAAGTTCAAGTTCATTTGGAGGGCTAAGATAGGATCTTGGCGGCGCCAATTCTAGAAGGCTAAAAATCTCTTCGTAACTTTTCACATATCAATTCTCTCCCAGGGTTTTAAATTAAATCCAAGGCCTTAATCTAATTATGGCATGAGATTTGGATGACTAGGATCAGGTTTGACCTGGTCAAAAGAATCATAAGGAGGTCTGGTTATTGAAAAGAAGCCATACGATGCTTAAACGTCATATGGGTTCTTAAGACGTAACTAACAGTCCTTTTGTTTGAAGGACGTATTTGATACGTTAATAACTAGATCCAAGGCCTTTCTGAATAGACATATTAGCATCTATTCGTACGTTATAAATACCCCCCCCCCCTTGGCCCGAATAAAAATCAATCAAAGAAGTCTGATAAAGCTTCTTCCTTCCCTTGTTAAGACAAGGTCATGTAGTGCTAAGATAAGGAGTCTTCCTTCAGACAAGATTTTAGACTTCAAGACAAGGAGTCTTTTATTAGGACAAGGGTTTAGGAAGATCCTTTTAAAAGGCTAAGAGAGGGGTTTAGGCCATTTAAGAGAGAATTGATGAAGGAGTGCTGGGAATTAGTCCTAGCAAGGTAGGATAGTTCTCGGGAGGATAATTCGATAAGGCAAGGTTCTGTCGGAGCGTTTCTTTGATCCTGATTTCATATGGATCACCTGTTGGAGGGCAAATATTTGGGCACCTCATGAAAAAGAAAGGATACCGGCTTCTTCCATTCTTCACCGACCTAAGGTTTCATATCTAAACCTCACTTATAGGCATATATGTTTGATTGAATACACCAAGGGAGATCCTAAGATTTTGGATTTCGGGTTCATCAGATTTTATAATTTTTTTTTTTGAAATTCAATCTTCCATTGCATGATCCGGAACCTAACATCAACTGTAAGGTCTCCGCTCTTCTTTTAAATAACTTGGTCTACCGTTGAAACTGGGAAGACTATCGAATTCTGATTGGATGCCCCCAATACAAAACTTAAGGCCAAGTTGGCCACTTGGAAAGAAAAACTACTTAGCTACAATGGTCGTCTACCCCTGATCAATGTAGTGCTCTCTTCTATAGAGGTGGCAAAAATTGACCTGACCTATCAATCCGACCCGCATTCGATCCGCCTTAAATAGGTTTGCATTTGGATTAAACGTGTTTGGATTATAAATGGATTGATCTATTTAACTCATTTAATAATTGAATCGGATTCAAATTTCAGACAGCTAACTCGTTTAATCTATTTAACCTATTTAATAAATGGGTTGGGTCGTATCAGGATGGGTCGGGTTGTAACATAACTCATTTAACCCATGTAATGTTTAACCTTCACGCTCTTTTTTTTCGAATTTCATCCACCTGCACGTCTGGAAATCGGACCGCGTCGCATCCCATCTCGTCGATAACACACCACGCTATCCGTTTCCCATTTTTCTGTTCTCATCCCACGCTACCCATTTTCTGTACCCATTTCTCTTTTCTCTTCCCCTTGCCAGAGACGAAGACCGCAGAGGCTAGCATGATGGGGGCTTCGTGTGGGGCACGGCCGCACGGACACCAGGCCAGCATGAGGAAGGGAGGGATTAGTCAAGGGGCGATGGAAGGGGAGGTAGTGGCAGAGGAAGGGGAGGCGAAGGAGGCGGGGATCCGGAGGGGAGGTGGCAGTGGAGGAAGGATCAGTCAAGGAGGGTGAGGGAGCGACGAAGACGATCGAGAAGACAGAGGGATCTAGGGTTAGGTTCGACAGCGACGTCGGGGGAGGGGGAGGGATCTAGGGTTAGCACGACAGTGGGACAGAGTTGGAGGCGGTCGCGCATCGACGGCGTGGCAGTTGGGCAGAGCTGGAGGCGGTCGGGTGTCGACAGCGCAGTGGTCGGGTGGAGCTAGAGGCGGTCGACCGTCGACAGCACGGTGGTCAAGCTGAGATGGAAGCGATCGACAGTGTGGTGGTCGGATGGAGCAGGAGGAGGGCGATTGGGCGAAGATCTGGTAGGGCAGAGCCCTCTCAGATTTTTAATTTTAATTTTCTTTTAAACAGGTTATCGGGTTGGTCCGGTTGATTTTTTTTGATGAATTATTATAAATGGGTTCTAAACAGATTGGGTTAGGTGATCTATTTATTAAGTAGGTTGGACTTGGATTTTGAAATCTGACATGTTTAGATAAACAAGTCGGGTTCGGATTCAGAATTTTTTGAGTCAACTCGTATATGACCCGATCCATTTATATCTGATCCGACCTGATTGCTACCCCTACTCTTTTGTACCTCCTCATTTCCTTTCTCTTTATAAGTTGTCCCACTAGGTTGGCAAGCATTTAGATAAAATTTGGCATAATTTTCTATGATGGGCGTTAGCTGGGCTTCAAACCTCTCTGGTAAAGTCAGGTGGAATAAGATTTTTCAGCTAGATACAAAGGACTTGGAGTAAAGAATCTCCATCTATTTAATAAATCTCTTCTTGTGAAATGGGGATGGAGATGCATCTATTATGACCCTAGAAATTGGAGAAGGGCTCTCTTGGTATTCTACTTCAGGAAATATAAACTCTCACCATATTGGAAATGTGGAAACTCATGCTCTAGACTTTGAAAAAATATTGTTGCCTCTTTACCTTCTATTTGGAATGGATGTAAGTTTCTCATTGAAAATGTGAGAGACAACTTCTAGCTCGATATGTAGCTTTCTAACGATCCCCTTAAATATCTATTACCAAATCTTTATAGGGCCTACAAATCAATATTGTGTACTATTGCATCTTGCGTCAACCCTGTTTCCTCATCCTGGAGGCATAGATTTGTTACTCTCTCAGATGATGGAATTATCCAGAAAGACTTTCTTTCTCTCTGCTAGTGGGTAAGACTCTTTCTGAAGTATTTGATAGAATTTCTTGGCTTCTTGAAACAATGGTCATTTCACTACCTTCTCATACAACTTTCTCATTCAAAGAGGGATTACATGGTCTCTTGCTAATGTGATCTAGAATTCTATTGTCCCTCTCCAAGTTAAAGGTTTCTTTTTCTAGTTCTTTTAAACAAGCAATACTCAAGCTAATCTGCAAAGGAAACTTGATAAGGATAGCAGCGATTGCAATCTTGGTGATCAGGTATCCGAACCTATTGACCATCTATTCATCTCTTGTCCTTTTGTTGCCTTTATCTAGAATCAATTTTGTGCCTGTATTATAATTTTTCTCCTGCGAGCACTCTAAAAGAGTTTTTTTCTTCTTGGAGGAAGGTCAATTTTCATTTTGAGACGTGGGTAGAAGTTATGTGTTTTTCCAGCCCGTTGTTGGTGCATTTAGCCTAAGCATAATGCTCGTATTGATCTTCCTTCACAAATCTGCAATCCTAGAAGCTGTTGCTCTAAAGCTTTAGACCTTGTTTTGGATTGGTCCATCCATATGAAGAGACAAAGATTTACTAGGCTTTTCCTTGATGGTTACCAAGCTAAAACATTATTTCCACAGATCATAAAGGGACGGAATCTGGCTATATCCTACATTTCAAAATGAATTTGCTTTTGCTGCTTACTTTGATTGCACCCAGGCCTTGGAGACTATGAGAAAAAATAGTGTTGGAATTTATCTGATTAAGTCCTTTCTGGATGTAGCCCACACTAACACGTGTCAGGATTTGTTTTAATTGATTTTATTCATCTGGACTCTAATTAAAGATAAGCCTCCAATAAATTGAGGATATACTTGATGATTATTGTGATAAAGTTAACCTCGACATAACCATCATAAATAACATCCATCTTTCAATCTTTGAGACTGATTCAGATATTGCCTTTGATGGGTGAGGCACATTATAAAAGAACATCTGCTATGGCTTAGTCCCTAACTCATTCGAGAGCTTGTGAGGTTCTCCTCATTGAAAATTTTTGTAGTTAAGATTGAAAAATTAAGGTGCTCTTCGACGACAATGAGAGCACATCTGACTTGGTTCTCTTCTGGTTGTAGGTCTCAAGTGATAGCAGACTATGGTTATAGGCTGATTCGATAGGCTAATGGAAAATATCTTCAACGGCATCAATGGCTTTGTTATTATGTAAGTTCTATTACCTTATAAAGTTTTTATATTGTGGTATCAGGGCTATATAGATTTTTGGCTTGAAGATTAAAATCTTCGTACCCATATAAAGTTTACATGGAAATAAATTTGACTGGCCACCTTGGTTGGTTGCTAGTGATCAAAGTCATGGATCAATTCCCAAATTTTATAGAGGACCTATGATATTATTTATTTATTTATTATAAAAAAGGTCTGAAATTACTATTTAAATAAATAAATAATAAATGAAATAAAATTATGGAATAAAAGGAGCATGATGGTGGTTCTCCAGCCACCATGCACCTCCCTCCTCCATTCAAGATGGTCGGATTCTAGCCCTCCTCTGATAGCCATAGAGTCAAGCTATCGCATTAGTCTCCGATCTCTGACAATAACCATTTAAGAAAAAAAAAGGGAGAGAAAGGAGAGAAAGGACCCATCGGATCTAGGTAAACTGACAGTCCTCCCTCTTAATCATCAGGAATAAATCAATCAAAGCCTTGACGAGACGATGATGGTCCACTAATTCAAGCTTTTACCGATGGCCGCTGATCGGATTTTTTTTGAGGAAGCCACGGTTTAACCCCTACCGATCTCCAAGCGACCTACCTATAGCTGGCATACTCACTAAGAACCGATGGAAGGCTTTGGGGAATGGCGGTAGTCTTCTGATTTGGTATTTCGGTGGCTGCCGGCCATGTTTAGATAGGGCAAGTGCCAACTTGCCCTTTCCTTCTCCCAATGATATCCCATCAATATTGCTGGCATATCGACAGCCATGAGGAGGCCGTCGGTGGTTGGGAAGAGCTAGTGACTGTCGGCAGTAATTAAGAAGAAGGGGATCATCGGCCATAACATTTCTGCCTTCTTAGTTGTGATTGAGAAAATATTTACTAATCAGAAAAGGGAGAAAGAAGATGGATGGATTTTCGATTTGGGGTTCTGGTTTGACCCATAACCCAGATCCATCAAGCACGAATAATAAGCCCTTTTAATAATTGGCTAAACTAGGCCACATTCAGCCAATTCGATTGGTTTAGGGGTATTATGCAATTTAGCCCTGGTAAAATACTTATCACATAAAGATCCTTATAAATTTGCATTTGGCCCATATAATAAAGTTTATTATATAAATATCTTTGGATTATTATTTAGTCTCTATAATAAATTTATTACATAAAGATTCTCTAATAATTATGATAAGGTCCCTAACATCTGATTATATTACATAAAGATCCATAAATTTATACATTACATATTTTTATGTGTTATTTAATTTATTTATATGCAAATAAAGTATTGAACACCTATTATCATATTCTTTATAATGCATTTATGCCATGTTTAGCATGTAAAGTTTATTGACACTGTTTATAAAGAATTAAAAATTTTGGTTTGATTGATTCAATATGATCATCAAAGTGACCATGAACTTTTTTAAACTAAAAATTTTCTATAATATCTAATTTTGGATCAATATAATTTATCCAATAAATTTTAATAGTACCATAATTATATATTATCTTGTTATGCATATAAAGTTTATTGATACTATAAGGAAGTGAAGGTTTTTGGTTTGATTGTTTCGGTGCGATCACCAAAGTGACTATGAACTCTTAAAATCAAAATTTTTTTATAAAGTATAATTTTAGATAATGATCAAATAAAGTTTTAATGGTGTCACAATTGCATCTAAGCTACTGAAATATTGATTAGCTTCCAAAAGAATATCTTCATGTTCGATGTTTAGATAGATGAAATGGTAGGATTGTATGTTGGATCGAGTGATATTTTCATACCTAAAAGTTTAATGTTTGCTTACACCTAATATGCATGTCTTGTTAGGTTCACTCGTGATATGATATATCACTAAATAGGTATAGCCAATAGTATGTTATGGCACTTGCCCAAAGGAGAGACATAATGATGCATTTGGTAGTCCGTTAAAGTTAAATATCAAAAATTTATTACTTGGATAAAGTTTAATAAGTCTCGTTATTTGATGATAATGTGAGCATGTATTGTTTGCAGCATTTATTCCCATAATTATTAATAGTAGCATAGAAAAAAAATTTTTCTAAATGGATTGAATTTTTTAGAATAGAAAGAGAGATTAATGCTCATATTAGGATGTGCTGACCTTGATCTGATGTTTCGAGTAGATGAATCTTCACTACTTATGGATAGTATACCAGAACGAAAGAGCTTTTGAGATATGTGAGTGTTTCAATCGCCTCAATTTGTTCCACGAGAAATCTAACATGATACATTAGGGATCCATTCCTTTATGTCATAAGGCACATATTTTTTTGGATATTGTAAAGCAGAAATCAGTAAGCTCTAACAAGACAAAGACCAACATCTGTGAGTATATTATAGATATGAGAAAAATTATAGTACAGTTATCTGATATTAAAGTTTCCATATTAGATACTTTCTGATCCATTTTATTCTTACTTCTCTTTTATCAGTGTATGATCTCTTTAAAATCTTCTATAATTCACATAATGAAGATTGGATAGTTAATAATTACTGACAATTTTGTACAAGTGGAGAAGAGATTGATAGAGAAAAGATAGAAGTGTGAACTTTGATTCACATTAAGTTAGTGGAAAAGCAAATAAAGATAAAGATGTCCCAAAAGCAAAAGAGAAGAAAGCATTAGTTGTGGTGTAAGCCATTAATAAGGTTGTCAAATACTTCTTCTACAAAAGGAAAGGACATCTAAGTAAAATTGCATCAAGTATGAAAAGTGACTGTAAAAGAATAATATCCTTTACTTTTGTGTGTTTTTGTTTTCAATTTTGTAAAGAATTCTAATTCCATCTAGTGCATTGACTCTAGTGCATTTGTGCACATTGCCAACAATATTTAGGATTCTTTATTAAGAAGACATTTGATTGAAGTAAACAATCCATTCTTATTGAAATCAAGTATGTTTACTTATTAAGACCATTAGATGGTATATGATCGTCTTAGATTCTAGAGTTATTTTCATATTCTTTTGAAAACTCTTCTATATTATGACATTAGCATTGGAGATTGAGGCATACCTCCAAAAGAAAGAGTTAAAAGGATAGTGTAAGATAGGATCTTAGGATCATCGAATTTCACTAATTTTATAACGTATATTGACTGCATAAAGGCAAAGCAGTCATACACATTTAAGAAAATGTACTGGGATAAGTAAGAAACTTTGAAAATCATTCATATGATTACATACCAATCTTTTTATATTTAATAAGTATTTTGTTACACTCATTAATGACTATTCACGATATGTATCTATACCTTCTGTAAGATAGGGCTGATATTTTGATGCCTTTAAGAAATTTAAATAAATATAGGGATACAATCAAGAAAAATGATTAAAGAAGGCTAATTAGAAGAAGGTGGCAAGTACTACGGTAGATATATAGAGATAGAATAAAGATCAAAACTATTAGCAAAATTTCTGAAAGAACAGGCATTGTATTCTAGTACGTAATATCAAAACACATTAGATCAAAATGGTATAGCCGAAAGAAGAAATAAAATACCTAAAAGAAATGGTTCAGGCTATGATAAATTATTCTACTCTACCCAATTACTTATGAGATGAGGCTATAAAGATAACTATGCATATATTTTATATAAGATCCGTATTAAGACAGTTCAAAAGACTCCTTATGAGTTATAAACTAGTAAAAAATCTAGTTTGAGATATATGTATATATGGGGTTATCTAGCTGAAGCCAAAGTTTATAACCCACAAGAAAAAACTTTTGATCTAAAGAATGACCAGTGATTTTTCATTGGTTATTAATGCTCGTCGTTACAGTACTAAAGATAAAATGAAACTGATCCTACTATTGGTTAGAATAATAGTGGTTGGGTGTCGATTTTCTCAGAGATTGTAGGCTATGTTACTCCAATTTTAATTAAAAATAGAATTTCAGATTAAACTTTAAAGTGGAAATTTCAGCAAGTAGATTAAAGAGAATCCAGCAAGTTTAAAATTCAGATCTAGCAAATTAAATAAGAGAAAGCAAGTACTTATTAACTGGGGGTTCAAGAATCAGTTGAAGGCATTCTAGAGTTTTCAAATCCATCTTTAACATGGTTGTGGTAATTCTTTTTAATACAAGAATTTAAATTTTAAGAACTTAGTTATGACTATAACTTATTTTCTTAGAGCATGAATCATATCTCTTGATCACGACCCATCCCTATAGAATCATAAGTTATTCAATACTTAATTTCTAAAAATTTAGAACATGACTTTCAATGATTTCTCTAACATAAACTATTAAGTTGAGTATGGATCGTATTGCCCGATTACGATCCATCCTAAAAAAATATAGTCTATTTAGATCTTAATCAATACAAAGACAAGATCTCATGCAATAAATTTCATTAAACTAAGCAAAAGAACATGTTATTCATTGCATAAAAAAAGAATTACAAGGGATAAAGAAAAAAATTTCAACCCATGCTAGAAGACTCTTCTACTTCTTCAGAACTCAGCTCTTTAGTTGTGCATGCTTGAGGATTGCTTCAACTTGAATCTTGGTCTGGAGCTTTTATGGAGGAAGGTAGGATGGAAGGCATAGAAGGGCTTTGGATGGCAAAGGAGCGGGAGAAAGGATGGTGGATGGCTGGTTTGTAGAGGTGGCAGAGACCTAGAACTAGGGTTTTAGAAGAAGGAAGAGAGGGTGGTGTGTATGGGGTTTAAACGTGATATGGGAGGCTATAGGTGGTTGATTTGTGTGGAGGCCTGGAGAACGGTGGTGGCCAAATAAAAGAATAAAATATTCAGAGGTCTTTAAATAGAGTTATGTTTCCACGTTTTAGGTGTCCGCATCTCAGCATACTCCCAGCATCCAATCCGCGTGCGCAAGTTGAAATTTCAATCGTGCGCATGGGTTGAAATTTGAATGGTATATCCGCATCCCAGGCTTCTTTCCGCATGAAGCTCTGCTCACATTGATATTTTTCTGCATCCCATCCGCATCCATTCTTTCCTCTTGCTTACATGCGCACAGTCACGCATCATCAGCCTGCATGAATGCCTACAGAGAGTGCATTGATTTCGTGCGGACCCATGTGAAAATCGCTTGGACCTGGCCCATTCACGCACATCCTTCTTCATTTGTGTCTTCCCGCATCCATTCAAATTTCAAGCACTCAACTCTTGGTCTCATGCACCCGCGGGTCCCCACTTCCATTAAATGCTCGCTCCATTCGAATTTCAAGCACCCAATGCCCAGCCTCCTTCCTTTTGCTCTCTCGGCCTTCATTTTGGGCTCTCTGTTAGCTTCTTTTGGGTTTGACTTTGCTGGTTGATTTTGAATTTAAATTGTGTACTCGTTCACCTCAAATTGAGCCAAATTAAGGCTTAATTGATTATCTAGGCCCAATCTTCTAATTACCTGCACAAGAGGATAAAAATATCAAATTCTTAATAATAATGATTAATTAATCATAAATCGGATGTTTCTAATATCTTAATTTAACTGTTTATCATACCCTCCAACTTGAATTTTACTCATCCTCGAGTAAATAAAAAAATCAGCAATATGTACCGACTCGTCCTTAAATTAAAAATTATCTTAGGCATTTCTAAAGATAGCTGATATTCGGTCAGACCATCAAAGAGATACTTTATCGGATTATCAATTTTACCCATCTAGCAGTTGAGTGAAGCCCATATAAATTTTCAGAGTTTTTCATTCGCCAACCTCCCACCTCACTCTTTAAGTCCTGTAACTTGCTATGGATTTGATGTAGTGTCTTCTTACAGTATAGTTCCATTATTCTCTCTCTCTTTTTTCTTTTTAAATGCTTGCAATCGGTTTCTTACATCCTCACCTTTTGACGTGAATCACAATGCTTATTTAGGCGAAAGGGTCCGATTACTCAGTGAGATAATGCTAAATCTTTTTTTTTCTTAATATCAATACTAAAAAAACTTTTTGCATACCTCGATCTTTCCACTTAAATCCCATGAAGTAGATTCTTCATTGAGATCGGTAAGAAGAGGGTTCTGGAATCACTCTTAAAATTTGATCTAAACCCTACCATTCATTGGGTTTTTTAATAATTTGCTCCTTAGTATCTTTAAGATTATCTAGACCGTTTAATCACTTTTTAATTAAGGTGCCTAATCAACTTCTAATCAAAATAAAGTTTAAGTATACAAAGATAATTATTTCTAACCATACTTTGAGGATTCACTTAAATTTAAGTTGGTCATTCCCCCAGCTTAATTCTATTATCAATGGAAGAAGAGAAAAGCTTAATGAAAAATGTAACATAGAAGGAAAGCACCTGATGTGTCCTTGCTACAGGTCCTTCTTCAATTGGTTGATATTGATGATGTTCTCCCCTCAACTTATTAAATGTTTATAAAATAAAACTAAGTGATTGAAAAAAATATAAATATTGGGTTGCCTCTCAACCAGCACTAAGTTTAACGTCTTCAGTCAAACTACAGGATTTTAATCATGGACGTTCGTATAGGATCATCACCTCCCAATTCCTTCCATGCCCAGCTCCAAGAATAGTTTTAATTGTTATCCGATAACTTTAAAAGTGGCACCATTACTTGAGTTTTCAATTTCTACGGCCCCATGCATGAAGACTTCCTTGACTATATAAGGCCTAGTCCATCTAGATCTTAATTTTCTAGGAATAGGTGTAGCCTAGAATTATATAAAAAACTTTTGTCTAGGTCTAAAGATCTTCTACTAATTACTTGGTCATGGAAAGCTTTAATTTTTCTTTATAAATTTCAGTATTTTCATAAGCTTCATTCCTAATTTTCTTAAGTTCGTTGATTTGTAATTTCCTCTGGCCTCCGGCCGCATCCAAGTCCATGCTTAATTTTGTATGGCCACATTGCCATATGTTCTAGTTCTACTGGTAAGTGACATTCAGGTGTGAAGTCAAATTAACATTTTTGGCTAATAAATTCATTAATGGTCGAGCCACTTTGCTAAAATTCTTGATAAATCTTCTATAAAACTAGCATGTCCAAGGAAAAGCGAATTTCTTTACTGATTTTGGTGGTGGAAGTTTTTCAATTAAATCCACCTTGGCTTTATCCACTTCGATGCTTCTTTTGAAATTACATGACCCAGGACTATGCCTTCCTTAATCACAAATTGACATTTTTCCCAATTCAAAACAAGGTGCTTCTCCTTACATCTTTCTAAAACTAATCTAAGATGATATAGATAATCAGTGAAGGTAGATTTAAAGATGGAAAAGTCGTCCATAAAATTCTAGAAACTATTTAACCATCTCTGAAATATGCTAGTCATGCACCTTTAGAAAGTAGCCAGTGCATTACATAACCCAAAGGGTATACGTTTGTAGGCAAAGGTTCCAAATGAATAGGTAAACATAGTCTTTCTTGAT
>KE507387.1:39173-49559 GCA_000441515.1 Elaeis oleifera
GTTTCATCGCAACACGCTTGCGATTAGCTTATAGGGCACTCTTCTTTCAATAGGCACATTTAAATTTGAAATGAGGGTGCAAGTGGCATCGGATCGGCTTCGGTTGAGGAGGCTTTGGAGCAATCCAACGAATATAGGCACCGAAGGAAGGAGGTGGTCAGGGCCAGTTGTGTTCACCGAATAAGGATCGATAGGGTCTAAAGTATATCTGCCGTCGAGGTCTGAAATCGACCTATTCAGATGTTAGCTTGCTGTGGAGCTTGGGATCAATTGGTGGAGTCTTGGTTATGAGCTGGAGTTTGGACCACCTGAAATATGATGTTTCACTTAGAAAGATCGTCGGGAATAAGGATCATTAGGGTTCAAAGCTAGGATTGAAGAGGTCCATAGTTATGCACTAAATGACTTCATTTAGACAGCTCTCTCATGATTCAGAGGAGACATATCTACCTCTGGGATTGGGCACATTCATCTCCAATAGTGCTATGATGTCGGTTCTGTACACTTCGTCACATGCCTTTTTGCTGACTCATGTCTTCAGTCTGGGTAGCAAATTAACCCCAACAACTGTGATTCACCAAACAACAATAATCTTCACAATCTTCTTAGGTAAATAATATGCAAAATAATCAAGCAACCCACAAATAAGAGATACCACAATATGTAATATAGAAAATTCTTCGATGTGAAGGAAAAAATTATAGAACTTAGTCCAGCTAAAATCTTCCTCTATTTAGAATAATAGGATTACAATAAATCTTCCCTACATCAATTAAAGGCTACACAAATATCATTAAGGTTAAATCTTAGCTTTTACAATAAAAATAATCATCACTAATAAGATGAATTTTAATAATATATATGAAAATAAAGGATAGATCTCACTAATTGTGGATGCTTGAAATGTTATATGTAAAAGACTTTTCAAAGATCACAACCATTCAATTATAACTCTCGATGCTGAAAATAATATACTAAAATTTCATCAAATCAAAATAGAATCAGCTCTTTGATCATCCAACAAATAGCACCCTTTTTTTGGATCTTTCTTCTTCCCTATTATTCTCTATACAACTATCTCTATTTTCATGCCCCATAAGCCCTATCGATTTTTGTAGCCAAAATGGTCATGATTCTCTTCTATTTTTCTTTTTATTTTAAAAGATATGACTCCTAGATGAGAAGCGACTACACCAATAAATTTCCTTCTCTCGGCTCATGTGTGGGTTCCACCAAGCTCGATTTCTCTATACACAAAATTAACTCTTCGATAGGCAAAGTTTTAGTTATTATTCCTTTGTCATCAGTATGAACTGTTCAAGACAACAATTTTATTCCAAAGCATCCCAAACCCAATGATGTCTCATATCAATGTGCTTGGATCTTGAACTAAAAGTTGGATTCTTTAAGAAATAGTTGGCACTTTAATTATCATAATAAAGTATATACTTTTTTTATTTTAGGCTCAACCCTTGTAGAAAATTTTTTATGTATAAAAGTTCTTTTCAAGCTTCTGTAACTATAATATCCTCAGCTTTTGTAATGGATAAAGCAATATATTTTTTAGCTTAGTTTGTCATGATACTACTCAACCTAAAAGGTCATCAAGTACCCCATTATAGATTTTCTAGAATCTATTTTATCAACTATGTCTGCACCGGTATATCCAACCAACATAGGTCTGCCATGTTAGAACAGGGCTTTAAGAATTCCTGATATAATTTAAAAACTAAACAAAACTAATAAACTTTATGATAGAAAATTATAAATAACTTACAGAATAATAAGAAATAAGATCAAATTCGAAAGCATGTTGGATACTATCCTAAGACGTATTCCCATCCTTAATTTAGAAAATCTGAAAAACTATCTTAAGATATGACGGAGATCTTCCGCCTACAGCATGACCATTGAGGAGATTGATGGAGATCCTTTCAGTATCCAGAAAATAATCACAAAAAAATTTTAAGAGAAAAGGTTAGAAGGAAGAGAAAAGAGGATTAGATGGGATGTATTAAATCAGATCTTAAGATGATCTTTAAATAGCCATATATTATGGCTATTTATGATCGTTGGGATTTTTATTGACCCATTAAGATCTTTAATAAAGAGCCCATGTTAGAAACCAGGGCAATTTCATGCATGTATTTTAAAATATTTTTGAATGCAACAGAAGAGATCTAGATTAAACCATTTTAACCCAGCATGCAACGATCTAATCTATAAACTAACCATGCCCAGATCTATGACATACATAATCTAAAATTTAGAATATGTATTTGAGATCAAATCTCAATACCTTAGCACAGGTCGAACTTCACCACAGCTGATGATTGTGGATTTGAAATTTTTTAAGCCGCACACATATCCGACCTCTACAGATATCCATCGAGATCAATCTTGAATCTTTCTTCTCATTGTCGATTCATCTTCTCCAAGATGAATCGTAACCTTTTGGATTCTTGATCAACTATTGATCTTCATCCGCGATCTCAATGCTTGAATCACAGCCTTTCTTCTTTTCTTTTGGTGTAGAAGGAATTGCCCAACCACCTTGGGCGTGTGGAGAAGTGGGATGCTCAACCTTTGGGCATTGGATAGAGAGGAGAAGGAGAGGAGGGCATGGAGACAGGGAGGGGTCTTGAATCTAAATTCTCAATTCATTTGCAAACCCTAAGAGACTTCCTCTTAAATAGAGCTTTTCTTTGATTCTAAATCAAACTCTAATCAGGCTTAAAAGGCTAGTCCTTATCACATAAGGACCCTTTTCTTGTAATTTGATTTTCTTCCCAAGAAACCTAGTCCGATTGGAAAGGCCCATGCCCAATATGGAAAGCAGAGGGGTGCCAACTTTGGTGCCCCTATGACTCATCTCATGCATCAAGAGAGGGGGTGCACACCCTCTCTCTTTCTCTCCACACAAAAAGCAGAGAGGGGCACGCGCACCTCTCTTTCTCCATGCTTTCAAAAGGGACATGTGCCCTTGGAATTTTCAAAAGAAGAGGAGGCGTGTGCCCCCTCTGGATCTCATCTAAAGGTGGCGTGCGGCCCCACTCATGCTTCCTTTTAATCCATGACAAACAAGAAAATTCAAGGGAGAAAAATAAGGAATGCTTGCGCCTTCTAATTGGCTTGATCCAATCTTCTTGGTTGCCTAATTAGGTGCCCCTCTAACTTAAATCAAAATGAATTCAGATTAAGTTCCAGGCTATAGACTTGATCTAATCCTTATCCAATAAAAAATTCAAGTCTAGAGAAGAATTGAGTTGAACCATGTGCTAGCATGGTTCTCCTAAACCCAATAGGATTTCACTAAATTTTAATATAATTGGGACTTCACAAGTTTAATTGGTTAATCTAAGATTAAATCTCTTAATGTGTGGTCTCATAAGTTCTATTCTAACTAATAGTAAGATATATCATGATCCTTATCATAATATCATCAAAATTTTTTCGATGGGTTGGAATAATTCCAACTCTGTCCTTCGAGAGTCATCAATCATCAAGTCGATGCTCGGTGAGTTCCATAATCTATCAGTGACATCTAGCAGTATGTAGGGCAACTCAACAGAATGAAAGTATTGAACTTCTAGGTATAGTTACCATGTGATTCAATCTTTCTATCATGAGTTCCGACTCGATGGAGGTCATGGAGAACTCATCAAATGTCAACATCAATCATATGCCAAATTGGCTCAACTCGAGTTCACTTGTGAATCTCGTGAAAATTTTTTTCAGTATTCACACTTGCTTTGACCAAAAACTTCTTAAACTCAGTCTTGCGAATCGCATAGGACTTCTTCTTTTCTACCAAAGTTGATAGATTTTATCTTAGTATATCCTACTCCTAATAGTAAACTTGAACCCGCTAAAGCCAACATACACCATAAGGACTCAAATGGTTAAGAGTCTAAGTTTAGGTGCAGTCAAACTCAGTAGCCTCACTGCGAATAGCCAATGCACCGCAGGTCAAAAGACCACCACCCACACCACCGTAGCATCGAGCAAACCGTTGACGAGTGAGTAGATATCCAAGTAATTTTCATATTGATCATGCTCAGTGTAAGTTATTATCTAACAACGACCTACACTCTCATCTCAGTATCTTCACACTACTGACTCGAGACTTATCTATCCAAAAGAAAGGTGCTCCATGCACTGATCTAACTAGATCGATTACTGTCTTCCATGATGATCCTCGAATCAAAAGTATTTAAAATTAACCACTAAAATATATGTCTCAAATTCTCAACATCTTGAGAATATACAAAATCATCAATTAATCTGTAGGATAAAATGTGGACATATAAAATATGATTGGAATAAAATTATCCTTTATTAATAATAAATATTTTACAAGTAAAATTTATACGTTAAATTATAAATATGTTAATCAATAATTGACTTCTAGAGCACACATCCAACAAACTCTCACTTGACCTAAAGCCAATTAACCATATACTTATGACCTATCTTTTCAAGGTGAGCTTTGATCTTTTGCTGGCTGAGAGGCTTTGTCAGTGGATCTGCCATATTTTGTGTGGAGTCAACTCTCTGTATCTTGATGAACTTCTTCTCGAGATATTTACATATGATATGAAATTGCTGCTCTATATGCTTGGACTTCTAATGATACTTGGGCTCTTTAACGAGGGCTATGGCACTATTGTTATTGCAGTACAGTGCAATGATATTCGATGACATTACACTCAGCTCCGCAATAAACTTCTTAAATCAGAATGCTTCCTTAGCAACTTCAGAGGTGATGATGTACTCGATTTTCATGGTCGAATCTGCAATGATTAGTTGTTTGAAATTTTTTCAACTAATCGATTCATCATTATATAAGAAATATATCCTAATATAAATCTACTATCATCAACATTAGACATAAAGTCCGAATCGATGTATCCTTTAACTTTCAGTTTCGATCCTCCATCAAAGATTAGAAACAAATCTTTAGTCCTTTTCAAGTACTTAAGATTGTTCTTCATAGCAATCCAGTGCTCTTCATTTAAATTTGATTGATATCTGCTCATGACACTCATGACAAGGGCTATATCAGGTCGTGTACACAGCATGACATACATCAGCCTCCCTATTATCGAAGCATAAGGGATCTTGCTCATGCATTGGATCTCCTCAGATGTGTCAGGATACATCTTCTTGGAGAGATGAACGCCATGCCTAAGGGGCAAGAGACCTCTCTTAAAATTTTTATGTTGAACCTCTTCAGTACCTCCTCTATGCATATTTTCTGTGAGAGCCCTATCATTCTTTTAGATCTATCTCTATAAATCTTATACCAAGAATATAGAAAGCTTCTTCTAGGTTCTTCATGGAGAATTTCTTTGACAACCATACTTTGATTGATGTCAGCATGGGAATATCATTTTCAATCAGGAGGATGTTGATCGCTGTGTAGAGGATAAAAGTAAAACCAACTCAAACTATATAGATAGGATGAGTCAGGATCGTATCCTTGAGGATTTAGGATAATTATTTCATGAAGAAGTAATAAAGAGAATTGATTATGAAAAATTTAAAATAAATAGTGAGAATTAAATTGCAAGTTTAAAATAATTTATGAATGAACGCAAGTTAGAGAGATAACTCAGGAATTCTAAATCCACCATGTAAATAGATTTTATTTCTTTTTTTATATTACAATATTAATACTTATGATTAGGATATTAGTGTAGTATATCTTTAAGAGATACGGACCATATCTATGGATCACAACTCATCTGTTTAGAGTATAAACTATCTAAATCTAATTATAAAATAGAAAGTTTAATCTAACATATGATGATTTATCTCTTCTAGGCATGTACTGTATGTTGGATTTCGGTCATGCAATAGAATATGAATTTAAAATTTTAATATGTAAATCAAAAGCTTTAATAATTAAAACTATCAAACTAAAACTCAAACCTTAGAATCATCTTGTAGATGTCAAATAAAATAAAATCCAAGCATGCAAAGAGATAGAAACTTATACTTCTTCAAATGAGTAGTATGATAAGAAGGTGATCTCTATGAGACTTCAAATAGAAGTTCTCCAATGGTGATCCACACGAAAGATGGTCAAGATCCTTTCCAACTAGTACACCGTTGCAGCCTATTATTCACAAGAACACTGCCGGCTTCATACTCGAAAAATAATCACATCAACGCTTTATTACCTTCGATTTCTCTACTAAGATCACGCCAAGAAAATTTTCTCTAGAAGTCTCGCAATCTAGGATTTAATTTTATGCTCCAACATATGAAAAAAATCAAACCCTAGGACAAGCACACCTTACTTGCTATTTTTCTCATCTCTCTTCTTTCTATTTTCCACTCAATTTTTTCCTTATCTTTTCTTCTGATTTTTTTCAGATTTTTTTCTTTCATATTACACACCAAGATCTCTAATTTTTTATCAAAATCCATCCCTTATCCTATAAGAGGTTCCCCATTTAAATAGATGAAGAATGGATGGCAAGGAGACCCAAGGGGTGCCAACTCTTGGTGCTCCACTTTCTTATGCAGAGAAATTAATTCTTTGATGAATTAAGTGGTACAAAAGAGGCTTCACATAGAAGGACTCTTCCTCTTCTACGCCTCATAATTCTCTTATTTATTTTGGCATGTGACATTAAAGGAATCGGTGGAAACTAAGAGGTTGTTAAGAGCCTTAAGGAAGGACTCTTCCTCTTCTTAATGCAAAAATGAGGGTGGCGGTATTTATTATTTGGCATGAAACTAGAGTGGCATGGAGGAGTTCTTTCACACTTGAAACTCTTCCAAGTTGGGTAGGAGCCCAATTAAAATAGACCTAATCCAATCAGGTCAAAGTCAATAGATTCAGTTTAGCTCAAATACTAACCTAATTAGGAACTTGGGTTAACACAATGTGCTAGTAAATCAAATTTACCCCTAGAATTTATACTAAATCCTAATTATATCAGACTAAGATTAAATCTCAAAGTATATAACCCATTAGATTCTAAATCTAGCCAGTAGTGGACACAGACTCTTGACCTAACCCTAATCTGATCAGATTAGGTCAGCTCAAGAGTCCCAATTAACTAATTTTTTTTAATTAATTTTGAATTAAACTATTTTAATTTTAATAAATTCATAAGTCAAGATTGACATCTAGCAACATGTCATGACTATCCAAAAGAGATAGATTTGATAAAATTACTAAAATATCCTTCAGTAGTAAGTTATCATGCAATTCAATCCTTCAGTCAAACAACATCCCAGATGAGCTATGGGTTTGAAATCATATCAAGCTCAATTACTTATCAAAATATATTTGATCAAAAGGTGATGATTCAGTTGATGATACATTAAATTTTTTTCTAATTATCATCCTATTTTGGCCAAAGACTTTTAAAATCATCAACCTATGAGATCACATAGGATATTCATTTCTCTTATTAGGAGTGACTAATCCCTTATTGACCACTCACAATCTCCATGCATACTTCATTATATCCAAAACACCCCACATAAAGATCAGAAAATCAAGTTAGAAAGTGAACCAAAATATAGATTCACGTGCATAAGGTACCATGATGATCTCTGGTCAAAAGATCACCTGCACAACTCTCACTAGAGAATAATCAGCTGATATATAAATAAGACTCCATCGGATGTTCTCTTGTAGGTCTATTTAATGAACTCATTCTCTAATAAGCACCCACATCCTTGTATTAGTGTCGCCATACAAGTGATTATGAGATCAAGCACCCTCATCACTGAGCATATATAGGAGTGCCAGTATTACCAATATCATTGATCTCCAACTCAATGAGTCAATGAATGAAAATATTTAGTTCTGAGCTATTAAGGATTTAGGTCTCACTGGTGTGATCTCATTATAGTTCTAAAACCATTGCTCAGACATATGGGATTCATTATAATCTTAAAATAATAAGATGCAGCATATAATGAATCAAAAAGTCTATTTATTAATTAACAATATCAAATACATGAATTTAGAAGATAAATTATAGAAAATATCCCATCGTATCCCATATGTGATTGGCTTGTAAGGTATTATTCTTTCACCATATCCAGAGATCACGGCATGTCGGAAGAGGATATTGGTCATGCATGCTAGATCAATACATCAGAAAATAAATAAGAAGATATGAAATAAAAGTATTATTTTATTGTATAAAATTAAATACAAAAGAACATAAGAATCCATTTATAGGCTTCATCATCTTTTTGAGTTGGAGGTGTCTAGCCATGCATAGAGATCTCCAACTCTTCCTCAATATTCTCCCTTTTCTCCCAAAGCTTAAGACAATAACTAAAAAAAAAATTAAATTGACTGTTGTCACTTGCCTCTGCTCTGTTGCTTGCTTTCGCTCTCTCCTATGCCTGCTTCCACCTTTCTCCTCTTGACCGTAGTTTCCTCTTTTTATAGAGTAAATCTAGGTTGAAATCAACTAATACTGGGCTCTCAATCATGTTCAAATCCTTAACCCACACTCGCCGTCCAATCGAGATCAAACGGCCCAAAATCAAGCTCATCAGTGCCTTATAACAGTTGAGATCGATATTAGTCATTGGATCACACCTCAGCTTGAATGAGAGCCATCCGATCACGCACAAGATCCTTCCAGTCTCCTTCTCTCAGTTGACGATTGCTCCCGACCGTCCGATCGCACCCTGGATTGCTGCCAACTGTCAGATCATGCAAAACCCAGCCATGCACCGCGATAAAAGACCGTGCCTCCTGTTCTTGTGGATCGTGTGTGAACCCAGTGTTCCACGGTTTATGCACCGAATTGAACCGATTTAGGTGGGACTTTGGGCCAAATTTGAGCCTGTTTTTGCTTGAATTTGTCTACCTTTGAGTCTTTATTCTAGATCCATTTTGAGCCCGATTTGCTCTCCATTTTTTCTTTGAACTTATGAATCGGGCTCCTTGCATTAGCAATCATTTTTCCTGCAAAACACAAGCAAAATATCAATTCTTGGAGAACAAAGTCAATTAGTGGATTATTTGATACTTCTTTTGGGATATTTAATATACTTATCACACGCACCAACTTGATCTTTGCTTGTCTTTGAGTAAAGAAACAAATTAGTGGTAGATACCATCATACTCTAAAATAGATATTTTATCAAGTAATTTTCTAAATAATCCATTGATATTCAGAAGAATATTGTTGAGATAGGTCATATTAATACTCACTAATATAGTGGTTAAATAAAGATCAAAATTATTTCCAAGCCTTTTCTAGATCAATTCTTACTTTCATCTCCAAATTGTCTACTTTAATACAAGCATGTGCAAAGTAACTCTTGTTCCTTCATTTTCTTTTTTATGAAAGAGGCATCTTCATATTGTTCATTTTTTGACACGAACATCAATGCTTCCTGAGGCAAAGAGGCCCGATTACTCGGTTGGAGATCAATGTTTAGAATTTACCTCTTTTTTTTTCAAAAGATAAAAGTTTTTCATATTTTTTACTTTTTGATGCAAGACTCAATGCTTTCTGAGACAAAAAGGTTTGGTTACCCAATGAAAAATGCTCAAAACTTATTTTTATTTTTCTATATCTTATGAAGGAATGTATAGATACTTTTCGTATGTTTATAAAAAGGGGATTTTTCTTTGATACTAGTAGGGAGAGTTAGAAATGCTAGAATAATTTTATTCTAGATTTTATTATTTATTAAATTTTTTAATATTTGATCCCTTGATGTCTCAAAATTTTTAGATGAACATCAATTTCTATTTTAAATTTACTTGATTCAACTCAATTCTAGGGTAATCATGTGTCTAAATATTAAAACTCACTTATTTAAAAAAAATTTGAATTTTTTTATTATTATTACCCTTACCTCCTAACTTAATTTTTATTATTCTCAATAGCGTAAGAAAATAAAATAGAGACAGGTAAATAAAACAAAGAAAGATACCATCTGGACTAAGTATACTCGTTCATTGATCATTGCTTCTATGCAAAGCAGCCCATTATTCTTAAAAAAATAAAAATCACTAAAACAAAAGATAGAGAAATAAAAATTTGAGTTACCTCCTAAAAAGTGCTAAGTTTAATATCTTCAGCAAAATATTTTGGTATTACTCTGGTTCATGTAAAATCATAGCCTCTCCTACTTCTTTAGTGATTAGTTCCAAGAATAATATTAGGCATTATCCATTTATTTTGAAAGTAGCACCATTGCTTGGGTTTTCGATTTCTATGGCTCCATGCGAGAAAACCTCTTCACTATTATTGGGTATAAAATACCCTCGGTCGAAGTTCCCGACAGGTGGCACCCATCCAGACTTCCTGAAGGTGGATCTTGCGGGTGCCCGCCAAATTGCTCCAAATGCCCCCGGGGCTCTGATTGTCTGCCGACTTCCTACAG